>JAUTDX010003006.1:0-61981 GCA_030844895.1 Ambrosia x helenae
TGATTTATGTAAATGCGTTTTAGTAATTAACAAACCATATTTAAACCATATATTAAACATTAAAGAAAAGCTTTAACTTTTCACCTATTACATGACCACCACCCATTCAGAACCACCTCCAAACCACATCAACAAACCACCACAGTCAGCAACACAAAAAAAACCACATAAACACATAAAACATACTAACTTAAAACCAAAAAAAAAAACACAAACAACCACCCACCACATTCTCCCACCAAAAACCACCATCTGATCACCAACCTCCAACCCCCATTCATCCTCTGGTGTTGAGGATTTTATCCCTCCCCCTCCTCTTCTCTGCCATGTTTGACCAGATGGTATCTTCGGTGTTCTTCAAGCTATGATAGAGCAAATCATCAAAAGATTCTTGTTGTTTTGATGACTTCTAAAGCTGATCTCTGAATGTGGCATCTGGTTCACCCAGTAGCATTTCATGGCATCTAAGTTCTTTTTTCCTTTCCTGAGTACCTCCTTATGAGCATAAATAACCTGCATTAAAAAAAAGAAAAAATAACTGTTAGTGAATGCGTTTTATGATATATCAATGCGTTTTAATAAACCAAAACTTACAATAAGCATTGCAATGGGCCCATTATACTGATCTTGCTTCCATCCAGCCTTTGTTCTTTTTAGACACTCTACTAGGTATGAACTCCAGTTCATATTTGGTTATATCGTCTTCATTGTCAATACTAAGCAAAAATATTTGGTTAACCTTGGTTGATTTGGTGATCTCACCAAAAACTGTGTTCCACAACACAAGGAAGTTCAGCTTAAACATTCACCCACCAGTAACTTGTTCTTAAACCTTTTCCAAAACTTGTCTGACAGTTGGTGTAGATGTTTCGAATTGAGACTTGAATTCATCTATGGTTGAACTAGCACCTTTTTTGGGCCTTCCATGCTAAACAGGATTAGTCCCCATTGGAATTCCGAAAGTTTCTTGAACCAAAGAACTTGTTATTTGATCCTCCAATTCCCAACATTAAATGTATTGGTTGTTTCATCATATTCGACAACAACCAGTACCCCAGCCCGTTTCAATTGAATTTATGTCAATTTCTAGCACAGAACCAAAACCCATACTCCTTACAACCTGTTTTGTTTCATTCTGTGTACTCTTTGGAGAACATCTTAGTTTCAACTTTACATCCGGTATTCAACAAAGGTCTTGATTTTATTGTTTTCCCCATCGTTTTGTTTTACTTTCTTGCTTGGCTTTACGAAATCACCATCTGACCCACTATCACATCATCGTTATTTTTTGTATCTTTCTTTTTTGTGTTTATTAACATTCTCCTTCTCCTTTTCGACTACTTTTTTCGATTTCTCAATCACTTTCTTTACCTTGCTAAAATCTTTACCGAGTCTGAAAATCATCATCAGAACCTGTATTCACTGGTTTTTTTGCTTAACACAAGAGCACACCATTATCTTAATGCGTTTTATAATTACCTTAATGCGTTTTGCTTTCTCACAAGTAGATATATAAAACGCCTTCATTATTTACAGTTTTAATATGAAACGCCTACATAACTTCTATCATCCAACAGACAACTCTTTCGTATCCTAATCCATCATTAAAACGCCTTTATATTTTCAACATAAATATCGAAACGCCTTAACTAATTTCATAACAACCATTTTCAATCTAATATCAATCAAAACGCCTAACTATCAAAACAATATCAATCATTTAAAACGCCCTTAGTAGTTTTCATAACAATATCAAACGCCTTTAATAATAGCCTAGAAAGAACTTTAAATCTAATCCTACCTATTTTACATCACAACAGATATCCAATTCATAGCAATCACTAAAACGCCTTTAGAATTTTCATCAAAATAGCAAAACACGCTTTAGTATTTTTGCCATCCAAATAATTATAGTCCAGTTAATCATTCAAATAAGTAAAAACGTCTTCAAATCATACCTGTATTAGTTCCTTTTGAACGTCTGTCATGATTCATTTTGCTTCTTCTTTCTCTACCTTCACCTGTTTCTGTTTTTTAGGTTTTTTCATATAACACATACAATTGTTTAGTTTATGGTTATAACGATCAAAAACAAAAGCACAATATCAACATTTACTTACTTGATTTGCGTTTTGGAGACATAATCGTTGGTTGTTTGACGATTTGATAACAGTTGAGACGATAATCGTTGTTTGATTGACGATGCTCTGTTTTTTTTTGTCTATCGTTACAGTATGTGAGTGTTTAGGTTTAATGAATTTTGATGATTATGGAAATGGTATGCAACTGTCAATTAATGAGATGTATTGGGCGCGATTATTAAAAAAATTCAAATTATTATACTGTTAATTTGTCTAAATTACCTTCCCCCTGTAACTGCTCCTTAAAACACTCGTGGGTTTTTGATATACGATGATCTTGATCAAAACCGCATCGACGGTCCAGATGGCTTCTTACACTATGTATGTTAAGGAAGCTTTGTACAATAACCTCTCTCTTAAATTATACTCCGTATTTATTTTTGTTGACTTTAATTGGATTTCAGTTTTACGAGAGAAAATTTTTTGTAAGATTCAAATGTTACCAAATAAAACAAAAGTTGACAACTGTAGAAAGCATTGTCTTTTTGTTGTTGGTACAAATGATTGTTCAATTTTTTTCCGTAAAAAAAGTGAAAAACATTAACTAACCCGCCATTTTTTTACATATAGCAAGGGGATTTTTTTTTTTAATGGTGACTTTCTTTTTAATGACTCAATATCACACCGTCTAATCGGCGGCACTGTAAGGTCTGTCTCAAACTATGTTGTTTTAACCGGATCCGCGCTCGATGTATCAGACTTGTTACGACGTTTCCCCGAAACCGTACCGCCCCCACACGAGTTCCCTCGCTGGAGTAACGACCGGATGAAAAACCGGGGTTTGGCTCGGGATCGAACTTGCATCACTATGACCACAAGTTCACACCCAGGGGCGGATTAAGAAGAGCCGTGCGGGTTCAGGCGAACCCATTGTGTTTTCGTTTTTTAGTAGAAAAATATAGGAAAAATGAGCCATGAACCCATAAGAAAATTTGGCATTAACCCATGCAATATCATGTGACTGCTCAATGGTTAAGTCTCCCATCCTTTGAAGTGTAGGTCCCCGGTTCGAACATGTACGCAGTTTTCTCTCTTTTTTATTACAAAATTGACCTAACCGTTGTTAGGGTTTTCTTTTATCTTCCTATGTGTTATAGCAGCCTTAACTCTAAAGCACAGCAGCCCCTTTATTTTTCCTACCCAATCCATAACTAGATCCTGCTCTAGCCGACCATCCCAGCCCCAGCACTCCAGCCTCATCCACGGCTCCATTCACTCCACCTCTAGCTTCGTCCGGTCACAACTTCTTCGATAGTTCCACTCTCTAATCGCATCCACCTCAGGTTTGTATAATTCATTAGTTGTTGTCTTGTTTATGCTAAAATGTAATTTTTATTTGTTTTGTTTCAATATGCTTAAACTGTTATATGGCTGAAATTTATTAGTTAGGCATTGTTGATTACAAATAGATATGTTTTCGTGTTTGTTGTCAAGACTTTGTGGTAGTTCATTAGCATTATCTTTATTATTTAGGCTTTAATTTGGTATCTTGTAAACCTGAAATCAGGGGCGTAGCTTAGTTGGGGCGGGGAGGGGCGGCCGACCCCCCCCTCCCCCTGAATTTTCCACGCAGAAGTTCCGATTATATAGTATTCGTATAGAAAATTTAGGAAATATAGGGTTTCGACCCCCCGAAACAGGTTTTGACCCCCAAACTAGTGACTTCCGACCCCCCAAACCTTCGGGTCAAGCTTCGCCACTGCCTGAAATTGTTTGTATTGATAGTGCACACAACATGCTCGATAAATTGCCACAGAGGGGGTGAAGTAGTTTACTTAGTATTACAGTTTCCTATTTTCCAAAGGAAATGAATACTATGCAACTTGTGTACATATTATTTATTATTAGCAGCAAATTGAGTTGGTTTTCGACTTTTCGCTTTTTTTTAACTAATAAGCAATAGAAATGGTTCATCTGATGCTTTTGTTGTTGGACCGGCTCATCTAGATACTTATTTATTTATATTTGGAAATATTACATAATTCGTCCTTTAATTTTACCTCGTTTTTCAATGGATACCCTTTCGCGTTTCAGATGATGAGATTAATACTTAACGATTTAAAATGTTACACCCACTGTCCTTAGGCACTAACCCAGTTAAATTTCAGTTAACTTTGGTCATGTGCCTTGCACATGAGGGTAAGTTGGGAATTTTACTTCTCCTCTCCCTCTCTCTAACTTCAACCATCTCCACCACCACCACCACCCAACAACCACCACGAAATCCGGCCACCTAAAACCCCCCCCCCACCTGTGGCCACCATCACACCGTCTTAGTCTGGTGGCCACAAAGTGGTGGGGGGTTTTAGGTGGCCGATTTCGTGTGGTTGTTGTTGGTGGTGGTGGTGGAGATGGAGATGGTTGAAGTTAGAGAGGGGAGATGGAGAAGTAAAATTACCACTTACCCTTATGTGCAAGGCACATGACCAAAGTTAACTGAAATTTTTAACTGGGTTAGTGCCTAAGGACAGTGGGTGTAAAATTTTAAATCGTTAAGGATTAATCCCATCATCTGAAAACGTGAAAGGGGATCCATTGAAAAACGAGGTAAAACTTAAATGACGAATTCTGTAATTTTTCCTTTATCTTTTTTTGCTTCCTTACCGTGTATATAATGTTCAGAACAATGTTTGTTTTTAGATCTTGCCAAGGCTGAACTAAAATGATCATATTTAGATCATCTAGGAAGCATTATAGGAAAAAAATGACTTTAGTGATAAAGCCCAACCTGACCCGACCCGAAAATTCTAAAGTCGAGTTGACCGAAAATTCGAGCAGGAAAAACGTGAACCCAATGGAAAAAAATATTGGATTTTCCACTGCATATACCGTACTGTTTTTTATAAATCTTTATTAAATTTATATTTTACTACATCCCAGGTTTAATTTAGTCTATTCATTGTTGCAGAAGTCGCTATGCGCTATCAGGTTGGTCGACTGACGAGTATTTGTGTAACGCCCAAATTTATTAATATTTGATATTATTGTTGTATGATATTTTCGGACGCTAACTAATATTATCAAGTTAGCTAATAAAACGGACAACTTACGACCATAGGTAACTAACCCGGTTAGTACGGTCACAAGTTATAACTAGATTTATTTGTTTAAAAGATTAACAAGGTTAATAAAATAGTAGAAGTATTATATAAAAATCTAATCTTGAGGGGCATAAGTGTCAGAAGGTGGAAGATGGAGTATTAGGGTGGGATGGGAGCAAAACTCCCTCATTCTCACGATCAAGATATCGCCTCCCATCTCCAACCCAACTCTTGAATATATATGTACTTCCCTATGTTGTAAAACAAGGTCTCGAAGGCCGAGTACTCCCCGAGTAATCGCTACAAGGTAGGTTGCCGAGTACCGATTACTCTACGCCTAGGCCGAGTACTCCCCGAGTACTCTCCGACTAGGCCGACAACTCCCCGAGTACTCCCGGCTCCGACTAGGGGGCGCCTAGCGACTTTTGCAACCATGGACTACTTCCCCTATATATATGTATATATATAGGTTCGAGTACAAAGGAGTGTTTTTGTAAGAAGGGCGATAAATAAATGTGTCCATTAGATCACATGGATGGATGAATGAAATTAAATGAGTGACAAACTTATAAATTATATTATAATCTAATTAAATTAATATATGGTATGAGGGGTATATAGGTAAAACAGTTGATTTATATTAAAAACTCATCAATTAAAAACCCCCATTTTAGGATCTTCTCCTCTCTCATCACCAGATATCCCCCCCCCCCCCCCCCCAATTCTCTCTTTTCCTTTTCCCACCAACCGCACATATTTTTTCAAAGAATCTAATAACATCAATTCAACCATCGATATGTATGTTACATACCTCTGATATCGTGCCAATGAGTGGCGACATTTTCTGTCAACAAACTGTTCTTGAGGTCAACAATAATAGTCTCCCCTTGCTGATCCCGTATCGTAGGACCTAGGCTTCTTCCATTGATCGTGATGACCAACCTCCTATAACAATCAGGCGATTTGAACTGGTGGCAGCATCACACATATCAGTGAAAGATTTGTCATCTTCATTAAGTGGTTTGAATATTGAATCAGATAGTTTTTTTAATGATTCTTTGTGAGTAGGTGATATCTTTTAGATGAGCATCTTTTTGTCTCTATATAGAGTTCTGTTCATATTATTTGTTAGACCATTTCCATTGGCAAACAAACTTGGGAAAATAATATTAAAAAATTCAATTATTTGTAAACAAACCCCCAACGGTTTGTGGTGGCAACCATGTTTGCAATCAAATAAACCCCCCCCCCCCCCACTAACTTAATTAAGTTTAAAAAAAAAAACTAAATACACTGTATTTCTTAACTTTTTTTTTGTGAACATCCCGATATAAATTTTATTAAAAACCGAGTTCTTTTAAAAAAAATATTTTTAGGTTAAGTTGGGTTGTGAATGTGTGTTAAGGTTGGGTTGTGTAGATTGAAGAGAGAGAAAGTACTTTTTATTAAAATGTTTGTTTGTGAATGTGGATGGTCTTATAGATCCATGTTTATGGTATTGTGTTTTATGTGTTTTGTGTATTTAATGACTGTTTTTTATGTGTTCTGTGTTTTAAAGACTGTTTATGGTAGTGTGTTTTTATGTGTATCACATCTGGTTAACACGAGTTTAACTTGTGTTTAAAACACAATGGTACAGATGAGTAGTTAACATGAGTTTAAAACACAATAGGTTTAAATGGGTGTTATAAACAGGGGATGGTTTTGATAGAACACAATAAGTTCTTGTAGTTTTAGGGGTGTACAAAAAGCCCGTGACTCGAGGCTCGCTCGAAAAAAAGCTCGAAAAAGCTCGCTCGAAAAGGCTCGTTTTGTTTTCGAGTCGAGCCGAGCTGGCTCGTTTTGTAATCGAGCCAGGGGTGTTCAGCTCGTGGCTCGGCTCGATGGCTCGACTCGTGGCTCGGCTCGATGGCTCGACATATGGCTCGACTCAGGCTTGTGTATGTGTAATTAATATATAGATGAAAGTAATATATTTTGGCTCTAAACCCAATTCTAAAATTCAAATTTTGAAAACCCCACTCATACTACCTATCTACCTCACCTCTTCATAATCCAATAAACCCTAAGTTAGAAAAATAAAAAAAATATACATGTATATGTGTAATTTTATTTCATTTTCTTTGTTTTTTATTTTATAAATCTTTGTGAAAAAAATTGGAAAAAAAAAACGAGCTGGCTCGAGCCAGCTCGAGCTCGGCTCGAACATTTACGAGCCGAGCTCGAGCTCGACTTTTCAGCTCGACCAGAAAAACGAGCCGAGCCCGAGCTGGCTCGTTTAATTTCGAGCTCGAGCTCAACCTGGCTCGGCTCGACTCGGCTCGTGTACAGCCCTAGGTAGTTTAACATGAGTTTAAAACACACGACATTTTTGATAAAACACAATAAATTCTTATGAGTTTAAAACATACGACGTTTTTTTTATAAAACACAATGACGTTTTTAGATTATAAAATCCCGATAAAATCTCTAATTGATTATAGATTGAAATTTCTACAATCTTGATTAGTATATAATTACTCTAATGCCATTTAGATTTAAATAAAATATTGCCACATGTCACTCTCACAAGCCTTCTCACCATTCTCACAAAACACACCATTTGTATCTAACCTCGCCCTATATATATATATGGTGTTATTGATGTCAAAAATTATTTTAATGTTGTAATAATAAAAAAGTAAACAAAGTTTGAATGTGAGTGCTACAATTAAACTTATGATGATTTCGAAAATAAACTAAGGGGCTGTTTGGTAGGCTCTTAATAATCATTAAGAGACTACCTTTTAATGGTTAAGAGGTAACACCTTAATGGTTACCTCTTAGCCATTCAGACTTAAGGTTACCCCTTAAACTATTAATGAACTCTTCCAACCCTTAATGATCTCTTGAAGCATCATTCTTCATGAAATCCATTTTGATGCCATATACACTATGGGTGTCAATTGTGTCAGGTTGACGGTTTGGCGTGTTACATGTTAGGGGCTGGTGGGTTGAAAAGTGCAACCCGAACCCGACCCATATTATTATTATTCGTGTCAAAGATTTCAATCCTAACGCGACCCACATAAATTCGTGTAAACCCAAACATGACTCGTTTAACCTGTATTCTAAATGATTCATACGTCTTGATGAGTTATAAGCGGATTGTTGGGTTGTAAACGGGTTATCGATAACATGTTTAATGGTGAATATAAGTGTGACCTGTAAATAATATAGTGTGCCAAAACTAACATTATTGTAATTAACTATGTAAATAGAAATGGAAAAAACAAAAATATAGTAGTTTTTTACTAAATACTTCAACGGGTTAACGAGTCAACCCATTTTTTATACGTGTCAACCTGAACCCAACCTGTTTTTAATACGGGTCAACCTGAACCCAACCCATTTTTAAACGGGTTCCTGTTAGTTGACCCAAACCTGCTTTTTTCTTGTCGGGTTCGGGTTGGGGTTCAGGTCGTGTCAAGAATTGTCGCCTCTAATATAAACGGCTAGTTAATTATTCTTTCTATATATATGTTACATAACTTATAACCATAACCATAGCTATGCATAACAAATCCCACAAATAACTACATGTAGGGTATGGGAAGAATGGGATGTGAGCAAGACCTTATCTCTATCCCCAAAAAATGAAGAAGTTGCTTATAGAAATACCTTCGATTCCAATAACACTAGACCAACATATCGAACTAAAAAGTGTAGATATCAAAAGCTACCAATAACCAAAGAAGTAACGAAATAGTACACACTACAAGTCTAAACACGTTTATCATCGCACAACAACATATAAGTGCAAATACACAACGACAATCACCTGCAAGGTCCCCATAATGGGTAGAGAAGTCTAAGTCCATGAGACATATCTAAGGCACTACTGTACCTCCCTAAAAGCATGGGTGTGCAAAAAACCGATTTAACCGAATCACAACCAAATTAACATACAAAACCGAACCGAATAAACCAAACCAAATTAAAAAACCGGTGGGTTGGTTAATTGTTTTTTATCGAAAAACCCAAAAGTAGCGGGTGGGTTATGGTTATCGTGTTTTCCATGCCCACCATAAGCGAAACGAACTGACATGTAGCAAAATCTTTGTCGGATTTTGGACTTTTCATCATAAAAATTTGTTTGGATTTATCGGTTCTAACATATCATTTTGGTTGAGCATTTATTCGAATTTATAGATTATATCATATCATTTTGTTGAATATTCAGTTAATCAATATTAATAGTATGGATCATACGTACTTTTTAATGGTATTTAATATACAAATATATAGAAATAGTGGAGAGTTCAAATGAGAATAAAACATATTATAAGGCATTGAGGTATACTTTAACCCTCCGTAACTCCAGATAAGTTACACATCACTCACTTTTTCCTATTTCACTCCACCTCACCTCAAGAAATGATTTAACTCTTTAACTCCATCTAACATTATTCTTTTAATGGTTTTTGGTTTAAAAAAGGAAACAAAAATAATTAAATCTGTTAAAACCTTGTTAACATATAGCCCTTTCAACTCCACTTAACACAAGGAGGGGGTGGTGTATAACGTCAATTAACACGCTATGTCACCGTTAACGTCCCAAATATTAGAGTACACCCATGGCCTAAGAAGAAAAAAGAACGAATTTAAACCAACGGAATCCTTCATATAATAATTGTACTTAATGTTAAATAAATGATTAGTTTTTTTGTAACCCTCTAAACTAGTTAAATTAATGAAACTCATAATTCAATTTCAAAACATATTCTTTCATATCAATCCCAATTTACAGTGAAGGATGATTTCGATATGTGAAGGACAAATGTAGGTGAATCTCTATATGTAAAGGACAAAATAAGATAATCTCGATATGTGTAGGATAAACGCGTGACAATTTTGATATATGTAGGATGAATTTTGATATGTATATGACAAAATTTGAAATGTGTAGGATAAGGTATTAATGACTAATTAATTAAAGAGAAAATAATTAATGTAATAAAAGTTGAACTGTTTAATGTTTCATTCTTCTTTTTGTTCTCACGTTAAGTTTTTCTCATTTGATCCCACCTCTATAAAAATATATACTAACAATTTACTACTTGTTCAAAAAGTTTCAAACACAAACTTTTAGACTCGAATAATGCACAATTGTATTGTTTTGAGCTATGTTTAGCTAGATCATATTTCATGATTAACCGACACATAACCACCCACTATAACTTTCATAACCGATTGCCATAACCCATTGCTTATGGTTATGGATATCCATTAACTGACATGTCGGTTATGGTTTTAAGCCAAAACCGACACATGCACACCCCTACCTAAAAGTCTTGACCTTAATCATGTGCCTCGATAAAGTCATATCCTGGACCATGTCCTATGAGAGGTGTAAATCTATTAAATCCTGCATAATGTGCTCATCCCGAGTCAATTTGGATCCGCCTCTACCTCTCTTCCCTTCCACGTTGAGGGTTCCCACTGCTCTAATTGCGACGAAGTCTGCCTCCTTTTCACATGCCAAATACCATCTTAACCTTCCCTCATTTATCTTATTTAATATACTAGTCACTCTTAACTTTTCCCTAAAATTCTCATTTCTTATCTGATCTATTTTTGCGTGTCCACATATCCACCTCAACATCCTTGTCTCTGTTACATTTATCATTCGTGTTTTAGTCTTCTTGATGGCCAAACATATTGTCCCACATAACATAGTGGGTCGGTCTAACTATCACCCTATAAAATTTCCCCTTATAATTATCCTTCTATTTATTCATGTCATTAGATTATATTCAGTTACACAATTTACCAGTCGACACCAAAATTCTATCTCTAAAAAAATCTACCTTTGAAGCCACAAGTATCATCAAAGAACCAAGAACCAAAAACCAACTCGCACTTATACATCTCTAACAGTCACAATGACATTATTGAAATTTACACAAGATCAACACACTCTTCTTAGTTAAATAAGACCATAAGACCTTTCTAGTCAAATAAAATCATATAAATTAAAATCTCAAAATCAATATCTCAACAACCACAAGACTTTTTTAGTTAAATACACAACTTAAAACCACTTTTGTAAATCTACAAAAATACAGGACTAAATTGAAACAAAAAAGATAACATAGAATAGCGACAAAATACCAATATAAACCTATAAAATCCTGCCATACACACACACACCTCACTCACAACCCGTATATACGATTGGACGATGCCAGTACATCATTTTATCGATAGCCCAAAAAACCTTTCATTAATCTTCTGAAAAAAAATTAACAAAATTTTTATAAAAAAAAAATAAAAAAAGCATACTGTGTGTGATAAACAAAGGGTTGGGTGGGTGGCCAAGCATAAAACTTCTTCTTTTCTTTCAGATAAATCCCCTCTGTTTCTCTCTCTAAACTTACAGATGAATTAGTGTGTTTCTAGAGAGAGAGTATAATGCACAACACAGACATGTTGTTACAGTCTGCTTCTTGAAGATAATGAATAGTGTCTGTTACATTTTCTTCTCACAAGAAGATGGTGTTAAAGCAACAAAATGTGTGTCCTCAAAACCCTTTCTTTGCTATTGAAGATGCTCTGTTCTGTGATGAACAAGAACAAGATTTTGATTTTGGATGTGGGTTTGGTTCATCAGACGTTGAAGATCAAATCTTGAATGATAAAGATTCAAACTTGGGTTATTATCAGCAGGATGTTTTATGGAAGAAGATGAGGTTTTTAATCTTTTGTTTAAGGAAAAAGATAATAATATTAATGCCCAATTGATGTGTGATGATGAATGTTTAATGGGTTTGAGGAAAGACTCTGTTGATTGGATTATTAGTGTCAGTACACATTATGGCTTTGTTGCTTTGACTAGTGTTTTGGCTGTTAATTATTTAGATAGGTTTTTGATGATGAGTGGTGCATTTGTTAAAGATAAACCATGGATGAATCAGTTGGTTGCTGTTACTTGTCTTTCTTTAGCTTCTAAAGTTGAAGAGATCCAAGCTCCTTTGCTTTTGGATTTGCAAGTAAGTGTTTTTTTTTTTTTTTTTTTTTTTTTTTTTTTTTTTTTTTTTTGCATTCTATGTGTTTGTTTTCCGTAGGATAGATTTTGCTATTCAAAAGGGGTTGTATGACTTGAGGCGCAGTTTGTTGCCCGTTTGCCTGCTTTAAAGCTATTTATTTGTTAATTGTTATTAATGGAATTTTGGTTTTATTAAAAAAAATTGTGTTTGTTAAAATGGCTAAACTAATTTTGTAGTTCAATTGTTGTGGTTTGTGACTATGTTTAGATGGAAGGAACAAAATTTGTGTTTGAGGCAAAGACTATAATGAAGATGGAGCTTTTGGTGTTGTCAACTCTTGAATGGAAGATGAATCCGGTAACCCCTCTTGCGTTTTTCGATTACGTTATGCGTAGGCTTGGTCTGATGACTCGTGGTCTGCATTATGAGTTTCTGCGGCGGTGTGAGCGGATTCTTTTGTCGGTTGTTAATGGTAAGCTTGTAATGTGGAATTTGTGTGTCGTTTTTTCGGATTTTTGGTTGAATTGAGTGGCTGATGTTTGTTGTTGTGAATGCAGATTCAAGGTTTCAAGGGTTTCTTCCGTCTGTGATGGCTGCGGCTATAATGTGCGTTGTTAGTAAGGAGATTGAGCCGGACAATGCATTGGATTTCCGAATTCAGCTTATGAATCTTCTTAACATCACTGAGGTTTGTTCTTTACATTATTGATCATTGAGCAAAACAAGTCTTTTCTCACCTGCATTGCATACAACTTTAGCGTGCGCGTTGCATCATTGAATTAACAAGAGTAACAAACAAAACAAACGTACCCAGTAGAATTCCACTCATAGCAAGTTATTGATAGGGTATGGGGAAGGTGGGATGGAATGGGGGCAAACAGTGGCGAAGCTTGGTTTTCGAATCGGAGGGGGCCGAACTCAACCTGAACTTAATTTACCTATGAAAATCGCAAATTTCTACTACTGTGCCAAAAAACAGCAGGGGCCAGGGCACCCCCTAGCCCTCACAATCCTTCGTCCCTGGGGGCAAACCTTTCAACTATCCCGGAAGATAGAGAGGTTGCTCCTACTGAGACCATTGGCTACAAAAACTTTTTCTCGACAGAATTAACAAGAGTATTTTCATCAAATTTGTACACATTTTTAGCTATATCTACATTGATTAAGTCTAATGATCGAATCTTAACTCATTTCCGTGTAAAATGCACCGTTACTTTTTATACTTTATCTCATATTGGTTAGATCTTAAGATCAAATCATAATGCCCTTATGTTTGGTCCAAAGATACACATAAGAATTATGCACATAGACACATAGTACATGGAAGTGATGTTAACATATGTTAAATTGTAAATTTTAACAGGAAAACATGAACAGATGTTCCAAATTCATCATGGATGTATCAAATGATCACGGACACTATTACTTCCAAACTCACAAACGAAAATACTCTTCGGTTCCCGGGAGTCCAATTGCGTCATCAGTTACAGTTGATGCATATTTCAGCAGTGATAATTCTAACAACTCATGGGCAACTGCGTCATCAGTTACATCATCACCCGAAGTTCAGTTCAAGAGAAACCGAGCTCAAGAGCAACAAATGAGATTGACTCCAGTTAACCGCATGCCCATTGCTGTCCTTAGCAACCCCCATTGAACTCCCATTAATCTGGTCTCTTTTTAAGTATGGTATTTAATTCACAACCTCTTCTTGGATGTTTATTCGCTATAGTATGTTGTTATGGTGCAAATACATTGCTACCCGTCGTAATTCTATATCTCTTTTTTTCTGGTCGAATCCATGTGCTGGAAAAACGCATATTCTACATTTGCTTCAACTATGAACATCTATTTGATTCAGATATGTGAAGTCACATTGAATCCAAAGAGATTCGAAAAGTTCTCTCTAATTTGGATACGTTTCATTTGTCAGTTCGATACCTTTTATATATCGATCCGCGTATGTTCAGTGTTGCTTATAGGTAACAATGTAAGGGATGTTTTTTTGTCCATTTTTATCTTGAATAAGGCCACCTGTTGAACAACATCATAAATCAACAACTAAGAGGTGGGTAGGATCATAAATATACATACTGCTGTCCAGAAATTGTCAAGTCAGTTGAAGTTTCAACCATGTTAGATAAATGTTACCAAGCTACCCTTTGATTCTTGTTTTCTGAACTATTTATTATTATTTTCTTCAATTAAAAGGTTAGCTTTTTTTTTTTTTTCTAATTAAAAAGTTCTTAGCTTACTATACATAATGCTGTATTTCTGCATAGTGAACAGTATTGACAAAAGGGGTAGCTTCTTGTTTGTTGACTTTTGTGTTTCTTGAAAGAAGCCACCCTAGGATTAGACTTTCAAGGTTTTTAATTTGTAAAAAAATTATGTTTTGGTGACTTTTAGTGCATCTTGGGTTAAATTTTTAATGATTAGGTTTGCAAGATTCTTAAGATACTAAGAGCATTCACAGTAGAGCTTCCATATTAGTGTGAGGAGGGCCTCCATATTATATAGAGTGAGTATAAGTGGTTGTGAGTAGAGGAGAGAGAAAATATATAGAGAAGACACTGTTCATCAGTAAACTTGGAGGGGATACTGTTCATCCTCCATACTTTTTTAATATTTTTGAAAGTGGTTGTGAGTAGAGGAGAGAGAAAATTTAATGATAAAAGTATAGAATAAGTATTATTAAACAGAAATAAGTGAGAAAAAGTAGTGTTTTATAGAGAAAATATGGAGAGCTTACTGTGAATACTCTAACAATAATGTAATGCCTCTATATCTACATAATCGACAATGTCGAGAAAAGGGTATGCGTCGAATGTGTATGCTTGGCTTGCGTATTTGAGCGTATTTGACTTGAAAACCTTGATTCTACAATTTTTTATAACATAAAGAAAATAATGATAATTGATGAAATTATGTAGAAAAAACAAATTCATCATTGAGGGCAGATAGATGCAAAGGGAAGATCTTATAAAGATCAAAAGTAAAGTATGGTATGGTTGTCTAAAATAAAATATATGGGGAACCTCTTGAGTTTGTGGGGCTGTCTTTGTCCCCAAAGGACTCCTGTTCAACATTCATTGCTTTTTCTCTACTTTAAGGTTGTTTGGTTTATGGTTTGACATTAGTGTAAAACAACAATAATTTATGATTATAATAATTCTAAGGAGAAAGTGAGATTTCAATGTCTAGCAATGCATATAATGTATTGGGGGCCACCCAAATTATTTTGGAATGATGTATGATGCATCCTCTCCTTTCCTTTAATGTCAAACTTTGACTTGGTCAACTTTTTATTATTAACAATAATTCACTCAAAGTAAAAAACCATGATGGGAATTCACTTTCTTGTACCTTTTGTTGTATTCTTGGTAAAATAATCTCAAAGCTCCAATTTTTATGTGTGCATTTTACTGAATGCTTAGAACCCTTTTTACTGCTTCATCTTTTCTTTCTGGGCAAAGAGAAAGCAAACTAAATTAACTAATTAGGGGTTCTTAAAATGCCACACCTCCTTAATTTGCACACCTTAGCGCAACTATACACGCCGTATAGGTTGTGCTTTATTGTTTTTTGTCAGCCAATGATTGATGTCTACCACCACCACCACCACCGTCATCCACCACCAACACACCCGAAACCACCACTGTCACCCTCCCCCACCCCTTCAGCCACAACTGTCACCCTCCCCAACCCCATCATCCACAACCGTCATCCTCCACCTCTTCAACCACCACTGTCATCCTCTCCCACCCCCTCAACCACCACCGTCACCTTCCCCCGACCGAAACCCAGCTCCAAACCAAAAAAAACCCATCCGTCACCACCAATAAACCCACCACTGCCACTACCTTTACTTATCCTAATGTCTGACATGGAAAAACATGAAAATGTACAACAATATCCGGCGTATGAAGTCGTACGCGACGTATAGGAGCCTGTTGACTACCTTTTGACCATAATAAATGATACTGGAAAAGCTGCACGTGACGTATAGACTCATACACCCCACGTGTAAACAATTTTGGGGGTGTACCATTACCATGACACTAAATTAAACACTTATAAATTATAAATAAAAATTGAAGTATTTATGAATGGATTTTCTTGAATATTTTTTTAACACTTTTTCTTTTATTTTTTTTCCTTTTTTCTTTTTCTTTACTGTTTCTATATTTTGTTTCTGGTCAAAGAGAAAGCATACTAATATTTTCAAG
Organism: Ambrosia x helenae; assembly: GCA_030844895.1. Lineage (NCBI taxonomy): Eukaryota > Viridiplantae > Streptophyta > Magnoliopsida > Asterales > Asteraceae > Ambrosia > Ambrosia x helenae. Next base: position 16,440 of record JAUTDX010003006.1, read on the forward strand.
TTGGACACTTTGGTGAGGATGTGTTTCTGTTGGGCTTTCCCTATTTGAATTTCTTTTTGTCAGAGAGAAATGGGACCAAAATTTTGCAGTGAAAGAGCAGATTCTCTTCATCCCTTTTGTTTTTGTGCATATATGTGAAGAAAAAGAATATTTCAATTTACAAATTACAATGCTGTCTTTTTGTAATCTTGGTTAATCATTTCTCCAATGGAGTGGTGCTAGTACTGGAACAAATACTGCAAACATAAACGAGTTGTCCATGTTGTAAAACAGATCAAATCTCTCTTTATTGTGTTTGCAAGATTTGATTTTATATTCCTTGAATGACCCAAATACCAAAGGCTTGTAGAGTTGTTGTCTAATAGGAATGGTATCTTGGTTTGTAGTAAATGTGTTCCTTCTTGAAGTGGTTGAGGTAACTAGTCTTATGGCGATAGACCCAAATCACATTGAGCTTTGGCTTCCATCAAATCCTTTTGAGATGAATAGCGAAAGGATATTGTTATAAAAGCTTGCACGTATGTAGTGGTAGTTGTACATGGAACTACCTTTGTTTATTACTTCATTCTTATTATTATCATACTCAGTTAATCCCACCAGTAGCAAAGCTAAGATAGGTTTGAGAAGGGTAAAAGATATTCGTTTTTCTTATGTATTTTATACTTGTCCGCCAGTCGAGTAACACCAATCGAACATTTAAAATATCGACACTGGTAAAAAAATATTGGTTCCATATTTTCAACATTACATTAAAGTCATCTTAAAAATCAAACAATTTAACCCTTTGTTTTATCACTTAAAAATCTACCCCTAATCTTAGCAAATATAACTTTAATCATCATCATCATAATAATACTTGGAGCATGTTTTGCAACTCATAAGTCTTTAATGTTTTAACTTTTTATTTGTCTTTATTAAGTTGTTTTGGAAAATTAATGGAGTTGTGATTTTTGGAAGCTCCTTATGACTCATTAGGGAAAATTACCCAACATGCCCTTATGACTTTTTAATGCTCCTTATAACTTATGTCATTTGTATTTTTCATAAATAAGCTAAACCAAACACTTCTTACAAAACAACTTATTAACTTATTGGTTTTCTCCACTACATAAACTAATCCAAACACTTTTTTAAAAACTCATTTTTGAAAAGTCATAAGTTAACAAGTCATTTTAACACAAAGTCCTTTTAGACTTAAATAACCTTACCCAAACATGCTCTTAGTATTTGTGAGATTTATTGAGTAAGATGATGATAATTAAAGTTCTCTTTGCTAAGATGAGGGGGTAAGTTTTTAAGTGATAAAACAAATGGAGTATTCATTTTAAAGCTAAGATGTGTAAAGTTGGGCATTGTATGACAATAATATTGTCTTTTACATGATTTGGCTTCATAGGACAAGTTGAATTAGGTCAAATATTGAGGTTGGTAAAGCATAAGCTGGCTGGTGGCATTATTTGGCTACTCAATCAAGCAGAATTTTGACTCTAGGCTTTGTAGGAAAGTTGGAACAAATTAATGAATTGTTGTGAAAATTGCTTAACAGTTTATGGATATTTAATATGTTACCGCTAAACTAATTTAGTAGGCTTAATGGTCTCGATTATGACTTATGAGTTAATGTTTTTACATAGTTATAGAAATCTTTTTTATTATTATTTATATTTAGGATTCTTTTTTTAATGACATTTAAACTTTTTATGTCTTATATACAGCTTTTAATAACAAAACATGTAAAACTAATTTAACTTTTTAGATGCATATGATCGAATAAACAAACATATATAGCAATATGAATGCGATACTATTTGTCAGATGTATGAGAATATTTGTCATTCAGTATTTTATATACTATTTTTAACTTCAATTTATCTAGCACAAATAAATCAAAAAAATAAGCAAATCTAAACTTTTATATACGAATTAAAACATAATCTAAATATTTAATTAATATTTTTATTTTTTAGTTCATAGCTATTATTACTTGATGTTATAAAATTTAACAATTTTAGACGTTTAGAAATATAAAACTATAATTTTCTAACTAAATTGAGAAACACACGCACACCATAATTAAAACACACTTGTTTGGTTTAACTGTTTATGTAACTTTACTAATAATATTAATTTGATGTAATATTTAAAACTTGTTGTAATATATTAGTTTTATAAAGTTATTTAATAGGCTTCACATGAACACTAAAGTGGCCCAAAAGAAAGTTGTATGAAATGATTTTTTACCCAAACAAGTAAATAGAACACTAACTCATGTGAAGCATAATGGTTGGGAACCAGCTGTGGGTGGGTGTTTGAAAAGCATGCAATTCAATATAAACGGTTATTACTGTCTTTTAAAATTGAAGGTACAACTTTAGATGCTCACTCCAAAATGAGAAACATCCAAATGTTAGATAACATGTACAACATCTTAATGTACAACCTATAATGCACAAAAACAAAGAAAAAATGAAAAGTGTTATGATAAATGTGTGAAAATATAAATAAGAAGTTGATGTGTCAATTTCATTATTTATAACCCACTGATCAAATTAACAATACCACCCCAACTTAGATTTATTTTTGATTTATTTGACGTCTTAAAAACCGGTTTTTATATCATACCGGATTAAGTTTAGTAACGGTTCAACCGGTTCGGATGATTTAACCGGGTATATCAGGGCGGTTCAACAGGTTGTACCAGGCGGGCAGGCGGTAGAACCGATTGCACTGGCCAATTTGAACTGGTTTTTAAAACAATGATTTTATTAGATAACAATGTGCAACTATAAATAGGATGTGCGTTTGTTCATTTTTTTATAATTCATGTTAAATGATCTTTAACATATTAAATACAAAATTTTGCTTCTTTTTTTTGGAAGCATTACTCTTACGGGGAATTAATAGACATGGTGGTTGAAACTATAGTTTTCATTTCTATCATGGGGTTAATTTTATGATGTGATGTTAGATAGAGGTTAGACTTGTACAATAAAACCAAAAGACACGATAGATATCATGTCTCGTTTAGTTATAGTACTTGTTGAATTTTAAGAGATATTGTTAATGTAACCATATTGTCGTACATCTTTTATGCATGCTATGAATACGCATGGCATTTATGTTTGATACTGGTTTTTAACTATTATCTATATCTATACTACTATATACTTGGTGCTAGACAGGTAAAGTTGTCATCTCATATTTATGCATAAGGGTAAAATTGTAATTTTATTAGAATGACAACACAAGTTTAATACAACTATTAATTTCTATTAATTAATGACAAAAACCTTTCAAAAAAAAATTAATGACAAAAAAAAACAAAAAAATAATGATTAATGATTAACTAGATGGTTGCCGTAAGCCGCGCGTTGCGGCGGCGACGCTTTAGTCTTCTATAGGTGGTGGCACGCCATGTGATTCGTTAACCATATGAAACGTACAGGAACTCGATTTTATATCGAATGAAAACATTTTTTATTTGAGTTGACTTGTTTCCGAACACAGTTTAAGCCAAAGACGTAGGTAACTCGAATTTATACCGTCAAATAAAAATGTTTTATATTTGAGCCGACTCGTTTCCGAGCATAGTTTATGTCAGAATCGTAGGTAACACGAATTTATACTGTCGAATGAAACATTTTATATTTGAGATGACTCATATCCGAACCCAATTTATGTCAGAAACGTAGACCAACCGAAATTGCACGTAAAAATAAGCATGAAAACGTACTACATTAGAATAAGGCTGAAACCTTAGAAACCTAATGGGGTCAAAGTGACATTTATAAAGTTAGATGGCTACCTTTGACGTTACAACCAAGTTTGGTGTAGAATGTGTTACATGCCAAAAGTTTGAGGTCGGAAGAAAAGTTATAGAGTATATTGGTTTTTTGTCCAAGTTAGAAAGTAGGAGTGTCATTTTTATAAAGTTAGAAACTTAGTTTTTATTAATTTAGAAATTTGGGTGAAGTTTGTCAATTTATAAAAGTTAGGAGGTCTATATTAATTTAGAAACTTGGTTGTGAAGTTTGTCAACTTGAAAAAGTTGAGGGTCTTATACATAAAATAGATGGTAACAACCGACCATGTTTTTTGTTATATATATATAATAGTTGAAGGTTAAAAAAAGGCAAAAACAAGAAACAAAAAATTAGTTTGTATAATATTACACCATTCACAATTTTAAACCCCCTATATTTTGTATGTCTTATCTACAATAAATTAACCGCAAACAAACTCACATGTTCGTTATATATTTTTTGGAATTAGCCTGTGGAGATTAACAAACAAGTAGCAAGAATGCACTTTACCCATCATGATTTCGTGTAACAACGTAATGTTCTTTTTTTTAATCAATAATAGAGGATAAATTTGATCCAGTTATAAGCAACAAGTGGAATATGGATGTTTAGCGCGACTGTTTTTGAGTTATTCAGGTTATTTAAATTACAATTGATTTATGTTTGAATTCGAATCGAGCTAAATAAACAAAATTATATATATGTACTTTTTATAAAAGAAATTCAAGTTATATATAATTCAATTTGAATTTTCAGGTCGAATCGGGTCAAAAATCATAAATTTGACCAAACGCAACATCCAAACATTGTACAACACCGTCGCAACGCGCGGGCTCCTGCTAGTATATTTTAAAAGATCCTTTGTATATAAATATATAAAAGAGGCTTCCCACATAAATCCAAATCAATGCTATACTTATAAAGTGATTATATATAAAAAAAAGTTACGGAGTACTAATTTAGAGCAATGCTTTTATTACAAACGGGTTGTCAAACTGGCCAGGATAGTTTTTGAAACCCAATAACACCATGAATAGCTTCCAAGTCCCCATTTTGACCCCATGTTTAGTTTTTAAACCACTGATTTATAGGGACATTATATATAAAAGCAGATTAAAATAGAAAATTATATAAACGTTTACATCTTTTATTTCCTTTTATTTTAAGTGAAATGCAAAACATTGCCATGTAAACTAGTTATCTCTCCCTTCTAATTGCCATGTAACCAGATTTTGTTTTTACCCTATATTTTCTTTTAAACTCATTATTCATTTTCTTTTTAGAAGGTTATCATTATTTATTACATTGATAACTGTCAACTAAAGATGTTTTAGGGATAACATTGACATCATAAGACTATAGTATACTTGATTAGGATTACTAGTTTTTTTACCTTAAATTTTAATTATGAATATCCTTGAATTAAATTGAAAGAAAATTGGTTTCCTTTAACTTTTAATAGGAGTAAAAGGTAACAGCCATAATTGAGATATTAAGTCAATGATTTTGTTACAATTTTTAATATGCACATGAAATATCATAATTGGTGTGTAATTTAGGTGACCTTCATACTTCAGTCTCTTAGGCGCATGATTGATCTTAGAGGGAATAGATGGTCCATGCCATTTATGCAATGTGTGAACATTCATCTATTATTACCTTTGACCACATCGTGGTGTAGATCATTGAGGTAAAAAGGGAGGGACAAAATTATCATTTATTATTAAGATTTAATCGGGTTGAAGGATAGCAGTGGTGATCGGAAAAAAAACCCGACTTAAATCGAATTATAAATTGCCAATACTACTGTAATGCAGTGGTAGAGGCATTGGTGGGCAATGATAGAAGACCCAGGAGATCCCGAGTTGCCAAACGCATTTTACCGTTAATTTCACCGTCGTGCCTATGGGCGGTGTGGGTTACCAAGTTTACCCCGGAATTGGTGTTTGACAAGTCGGGTTACTTTCAGAGTACATGATTAGTGGAAAGGGTGCCCCGGGAGTGCTCGGGTTTGAGTTGTTGACCGTTAAAAAATCGAATTATAATGTCATGTAGTTTTTTCCTTTCTACCCTTCATTCAAAACCTACTTGTACACATTCTTTTATCATAACCTACAATTACCATTTTCTATATCTATAATCTACAATCTACAATCTATATTATATTATAAAACATTTGAGGAGGGTATCAAACAAAATTAAGTAATTACCACATTTTATTAAAAAAATTGCAATTTTATATAAAAAATTAAATATAACAAAATTATACAAAAATGTTTCTACACATACAAATATATACCTATACACGTTAAAAAGATTCTTAGAATCAATAAAAGTCGAACTTAACGTAATATAAAAAATTTATGATGCCTTTTCTTAAAAAATAATGTGCGCATGAATTGGTTCACGAACCCAAACCGAACCGAACTCCGAAACCGGTCTGTCAAAACCGGGGCCGAACTGAACCGAAAATAGTTTGAACACAAACCGGTCTGGAACCGTTTCGGTTCCTAGAAAAAAAACCAATATGTGCACATCTATAAAGTTCTCAGGTTTGGATGTCTTATGTGGAATATTTTCAACTAACCTAACTTCCAATTTCACTTTTTGATGCCATTGATAGAAATTTATGGTGCACTTAATTAGCAGTTGTATTAGATTGCTTTTATCATGCGGAAAAACTGATGGGTATGTTTCTTTGCAGGTTGATTACATATGAGACGTTCCAACCTCCTCTTAATGTGGATCTTATAAAGGTCCCTATGATTTCTTCTCCTCGGCAATCTATCCAGATTGGGCACTTTCAACATATTGAGTAGGACTATTAGTATAATAATTGTTACTAATGAGTCAAACCGCTACTTCCATTTTTACTAGCATGTATGTAAAATTGCATATGGTATATAGAACGTAGCATGCTATCATGTCTCCTTGTAGCCTCTAAAAAATTACCCCACCGCGAAGCACAGGTGCTTACACACACAAACATACACCTTACATATTGATTCTCTTAACCGTTTTAAGGTTTGAATTACGTTTCCGCCCTATATTGTCGACTCCGTCGCAACGCGCGGGTTCCCTGCTAGTATTAAAGTAGAGACAGTTTAACAGTGTATAATTGCTAAAATGCGCCGACTAATCGGTGGATGCCAACTGGCATCCACTATTTTTCGTTTTCTTTTTTTTTTTCCGGGATTAGTTTTTAAATAGATATTAAAAGTTAAAGAATGCTAGCCCAGTTGATTTTATGTGCTGGCCTCGTAGGTTGTAGCCTTGCGTTCGATTCTTGTTTAACTGAAAGCAAAGCAAGTCAAAAGTGTAGTCAGATTCTTAAAAACATTTCAAAACTCTTAAACAAATAAAACTATTATTTGAATAGTATGATTTTGACAGGCCGACCAATTTCATGAGTCGAGTCCATCACTCCATCCTATGCCAACTAAAAGCAACCCAATAAGAAATTTAAATCATTACTTGCCGTTTGAACTTTGAAGTGGTAAACAAAGCCCAATCAATTATAACGAGTCCGTAAAACAAAGGCTAGCTCAAGCAAAATCTAACAAGTTAATAGAAGGCCCACTGTTAGCTCAATCAATTATAGTCACTTTGCCTTTTATTTTATTTTTCCTTTTGTGTGTGGCTAATTTAACTCTTGTAAAGATGGCAAATTACCATGTTTATAACTAAATAGGTTGATTTGCCACTTGGTTTGTAGCCCAGTGGTAAGAGGTAAAGCCTCTTTGGGGAATGACCCAGGTTCAAAACCTGGGTAAGGTGAAAAATAAAGGAGAAGAGAAATTAGCCGTTCAAAAAAAAAAAAAGTTGATTTATCTCATACTAAAAAAAGTATTCGTAATTTGTTAACTCATCGTCACACAATATGTTCAAATTTTCTTTAAATACCATCACTTTTCCCACATTATACAAACCCAATTAGGTATATTATGGTGCTCTAAAGTTGAGTAAAGTTAAGTATGGACCACTGTTCAAGAAGTATCTTTGGCTAAAGCATAGTGTATTGCTCGGATAAAAAAGAAGTTGGAAATCAACAAAGCGGAAAAAGCTTTGAATAAAATATATATAGACATTACAATGCAACCATGGGTGGAAGCAAGCGTACAATTACTCCTCCCACCCTTCAGAGCCGGCCCAATAGGCTTAGCTAACTAGGCAAAGGCCTAGGGCCACCAAAATATTTGTGTGTGTTTTAAGTAACATTTTTATTTGATATAAGCATTATAGCTCCTACCAAGCTTTATTATGCAGTATCTCAAATAAGAAGACAAAATTGCTCCTCTTGTTAATCGAATAAACAAACGAAGATAGTTAATTGGATGGAACTGGCAACAAGTTACAAAAAAAAATGTATGGAACAGACAAATCTGGCAAAATCTTAGAGATGATTTTTGTTTTGCTGTTAAGTCAAAACATAAATTAAAAATAGTTTAAAATTGTTTATAAGGATTTGAGAGAATTACACAAGTTGTCCTTTAGTTATTAGCGAAATTACACTCTCTGTCCTTTATGTTAATTTTTCACTCATTCTATCCTTTATTTTTTAATTTTGCTACACTCTCTGTCCTTTAGCCTAACTCCGTTAAAAAACCTGGTTTACTTTGAAACTAAATTTACACTTTTAGCCCTTATAAAATAATAACATGCCATTTTACCTAGTTATAGTTTCGATTAAACTAGTTATTATTTTTAAGGGCTAAAAGTGTTAATTAATTATATATATTATTAATATAAAATGTTGTCATCTGAATTTCCGAAACTTGCATCCAACTGCAAGTTCTTTTCTGGCCATACGAAAGTTTAGCTATGTATGTAAATGTTTTGAACAGTTTCATAATTTCGTCAGTTCTTTTTATTTTGTATATAAACATCATTTGTGAGATTATTTCAAGTTAAATAGAATTAAAAAATTCCCCAATCTTGTCGTCTCTAATTACAAAGGTCAAGAAATTAGTTGTGTTGGATGTTACAAAACTTGATGTCAATTTCACTATTAACCCTTAAACTTTGATATAAAAATATCTAAATATTTTTTAGCCTTAACTTGGAATGCCGTTAAAAGGTTCACAAAAATAAACGTGTTAACTTGCAAACATGCTATGTTGACTCGAGACCAACCCGTGTAGCTGAATGCTACTCCACAGGGTTCCACAAAAAATTGGGTGCGATTTAGAGGTGTAAGATCCGTTTTGTTAACACGGGTCGAGTTATGTTTGGGTTTTTGACCCGTTTCGCACTCCGGTTTGGTTGGTCGAAGATTTCTCCCACAACTGGATTATATATATTAATAATATATATATAACAAATTTACATTTTTAGCCCTTATAAAATAATAACTAATTTGATAGAAACTATAACTAGGCAAAATAACATGTTATATTTTATAAGGGCTAAAAGAGTAAATTTATTTTCAAAGTTAACCAAGTTTTTTAACGGAGTTAGGCTAAAGGACAGGGAGTGTAGCAAATTTAGAAAATAAAGGACAGAAGTAGTGAAAAATTAACATAAAGGACAGAGAGTGCAATTTCGCTAATAACTAAAGGACAATCTTTGTAATTCTCCCTAAGGATTTTTAGTCAAAGACAAAACCGGAATACTTGGATTTTTATTTTTGGAAAATGCAACTTTATAAAAAAAAGAAGTGGTTACAATTTTTTTTTTTTGAAGGTGTACTTCAGCGGTGAAACCAATCGACAGACAACCCCTCGACCCGAGTTCGAATCACTACCCACGCACCGTGTCCACTTTGAAGTTATCTCAAACCGTTACAGGGAATTTTTTCGTGGTGTGCAGGATTCGAACTCAAGACCAAGCCCGGACGGGAACCCTCCGAAGAAGTAAACCCTCCCACCTCTCCCCTGCTGGGCTGGAAGTCATTGGCAAGCGGTGGGTTTTTAACCAGTAAGTCCAACACAATTTACAACTTTTTATACAGAGTAAAAAACCACATAAAAGAAAATGACATAATGTCATAAAAAAATCTAGTCCTGAAATACTTGGATTATTGTGGATATTCGATTGTGTTATTTTTACATTATTCGGTTTGGGCCTTTGGGTAGATATACATTTCCAATAAACAGATAGGCTTGTTTTTTTTTCTAAACTCAATCTATAGCCCATGAAGTAATTTTGGATTTTGTTACTTGGTCCATTTTGGCCTTCGTATTTCAAGTTTTAATGTAACTAGTGTCATCAATGGGCGCGCGTTGCGCACCATGCAACCTTGTTTCCGTTTAGTTTTTAAATTTGGCTTAGAACATTTAAAACGTGCCCCCACTGATTCATTGCGGCATATGATACCAAATAGCAAAATGGGTTGTTACATGGATTACCACCTGGGGTAAATAACATGTTCTCAAATATAACCTGTATGCAGAATTCAGGTAATACCGTAATAGCCGGAGGTGACAGTGTGACACCGGAGGTGACTCAATCTTATACAAAGGCTATATATACAAAAGTCACTTTAACATCTACGAAATCCCACTGATTACATAAAATAAATGTTTGCATAACCAAATAGTGAAATCGGGTTACATATATTCATCACAAATATAAAGTGATTGACAAACTCATGCTTTTACCTAATTACATATTTGGACTTAAGTATGCTTTCACATTGGTAGAGGAGCTCTCTAAAAATCATGTGCTTATAAAAATTAGCTTTAATACATGTTCAAAGTTCAAAACTTCCATCTTTCAAAACTGCAGCAACGAAAAGTAAAAATGCATATGAAAAAGATATTAACATGGCTTCAAATGTGAAATTTATATCCAGCCATATTATAAACATGACTTCTGTGTTGGGTTGTGAGTTATACGACCTGTACTGCAAAAAGTATCTATCAGAGGCGTAGTCCTCTGCAACGTGTATAGTTGAGGGTGAGTTTAACACGTGGCAATCATGAAACTTTGGTCCAATAAGCATCAGTTATAAGAAAACATGTGTTCACCTGTTGTCGCGTGATTTCGGCTATGTTTCTTGTTATCTGGGAATGATGATCTGTACCAGGTAAACACGACATCCGTTGATGGTCTTTATTAGCAAAGGTAGTCCAAAACATTGATTAAAAAAGGTATGAATGCAATCCTGAAGAAACAATTTTAGTTTTAGAAAGTAATAAAGAGGCATAACCAGACTGAATTCAATAACCTTAGATTTTAGTTGTTTCTTGCCATACTCTTGTCTTTTTCCACCTGTTTTCTTCCTCTCGTAAACAAAGAGCATAAAAGAGGTGTTGGTTAGAGCCTGTTTTAGAGTTTATAAAAAAAAGTCAACCATATTTCAAATTCTCAATTCTCAATCCTTTCCAACAGATCCTCGTTCTTAACCACCCAGATTCATGAAACAGAGGCAGAACCATATGGAGTGAGAGCGTGCGCAACTCTAATTGGGAGGCGAACAGCCGAACAATAGTCAGATTAAGAAACAGTTTCCAACAGTGGTTTCGCTAAAATCCAAAAGTACTATGGTTCCCAGTTCCTGAGACTTATATGAAACAAATCAAGAATTACAAATCAATCGCAGATATGATATAATACAAACTACCAAATAAGCGATTCACAAACCGTAAACACGACACTGAACGACAGCCGATGCGTTTGGTTCGAGTGTTAGTGTTTGTTGGTTGGGTGTGGGATGAGGAGTTTATGGTGGTGACCAGGTGATCGACGGTGGTGTTCAGTTGTGGGTGGTATGGCGAGTGTTGTTCAATGAGAATCCTCGTTCCAGATCTCTTACCGACTGGTAGGCACACCATCATCACCATGTAGGTGGGTTGCGCGCCATGTGGTGTGTTTTAACGATCGCGCGCTGCGCGATTTGCAAATTTGTTTTTTTCAACTCATACAGTTAGCGCTAAAAACTGGGAAACCTAACATAGCAGATAGAAGGGACATTCATTTGGTAAACGAAGCAGGCAAATGTTCAAAAATATAAATGGTTGCCCTTCGACTTTGATTTTGCATGTCCAACCTATAAATTTTGTTTTACTTCGTTTACTATCAAGCCAACAACGAAGATTTTTACTAATAAGGCTGAGACACATCATAGCCTTTGACAAAGAAAAGAATTAATCCACGAAATCACAATTTACCAAAAGAAAAAAAAAAGAAAGCTCCTAACACCAAAAAAAAAAAACAAAATGCTACCAACATAAGTACAACATATTGATTTAAGAAATAAATAATCTGCATATCAAATATTTTAGGTTGGTAAGATAAATGTTTACACATTGAGAACTTTTTAATAGTTCGAATATGTCCAGAAAATATATATAAGAACCTAGCCATATTAGAGAAAATATTTGCAACTAAATATTTTTACAATTCGATGAAGCAACGGATGAAAACGCAGCAGCCAAATATATAACGAAAGTTTTATAATGGAAAGTTGTGTTCTTTTTTTTTTTTAATCTTAGTCAAAGGTACTTATGAGTATATAATGTGTATTGTAAAAGTTTACATCGGCCTTGGAAAAACATGCATTTTGTTGTAGCTGTTCATTTGTCATTGTTGCGGGTGTCTTGAGGTGGGAGCTTAGTTGGCTGAGATAGATGTTGCTAGAGTTTTTTAAGCAAAAGCTCACCTTTGATTGAAGATGAATACAATTGATGTTCTTCCAATTCGAGTTCTTACTTCCCCAAAGTCGGCAAAATAGTAAACCATCAGCCACAAAATAATTGACAATTCCGAATACGACTAAACATCAGCAAGAAACCGTTGTAATTGTCCAGTCCACCTTTATAACACATGCCTTTAATTTCGGGATCATCTCCTACGAACACTAACCTGGCTGAGACTGCATAGTTGCTTCGATTTGGACGGCTCAATAAGGAAAATCGACCCGCATATCCAGCTCAGACACACATATAAACACATACATGTCTCAATCTTTTAGACAATTTAACAAACACTTGGTAGGCAATAAGGCAAATATGATTTTAACCAAATAAGCACTAAAAAAGTGAAAGAAAACAAAGTTTTCGAAACTGGGAAAGAAAAACAAATATGAATTGCACAATCGGAAAGTCACAATGTAAAGGAGAGGCCGGCCGGACACCGGAGAGGCCTTCAATAGTAAAGGAGCTTCAGTAGTGAAATAAAGATGTTTGTCTTTCTCTGTGTCCATCTCTGTTGCCGTCTTATCTCTCTGTGGCTGAAGAAAGATAGTGGAAGGCGACGAAGGTCAGCAGTGGTTATGAGACTGGCAAAGAGTTGGGTGTTAGGGTTGACAGAGGAAGAGGACGGTTGGCAGGTTGAAGATGCAGGCGGTGAGAAAGAGGGAGTTTGGAGAAAGCGAAATTACGACATTACCCTCTACTGTTCAAATGAGCTCAGCGTTAAATATATATAGAACTAGCTTAGTACCCGTGCGATGCACGGGATTCCCTACATTATTATTTATAACGAATATAATTTATTATACAAAGGAAGTAAGTTACGATGAATGTTGATTATTGACATTTTCAGATTAACGAATATTTTTCGGATTAAATTAATATTCTAAATAACTTGACATGATTTCTATCTATTTTACTAATGAGTGTTAATATAACTCTTAACAACTTATACCGAGGAGATTAACACAAAGTGATTTGTGTAAACTGGTTACTTTTGCGATTCATTTAACCTTTTTGAGACCTTTATCAATATATCTAACATAATATTAACATGCAATAGTAGAAATTATGTCAATGAATTAGTTATTTGCATACCATAAGATTCAAAATTTTATGAAATTCTTACAACTCCCATAATTACCATAGATTTAGGAGGAAGTAGAGGTGTACAAACCGGGTAACCGGTTTTAAAAAAGAAACGGTTTTTTTAAAACCGGTTTTTTTACTCGAGATTAAATCGGTTTTTTTTTTATAAAACCGGTTCGGTTTTAAAACCGGTTTTTAGTGCTTAAAACCCAAACCGGTGAAACCGGTTAGGGTCGGTTTTTAAACCGGTTTAACTTAAAAAAACCGGTTTTTTTTTTAAAAAAATCGGTTTTAAAACCGGTTCTTCCTTGGTGATGAAAAACTGAAAAAAAACCGGTTTTTTTTAAATAGGTTTTTTTTTAAACCGGTTGTTAAAAAACCGATTTTTTTTAAACCGGTTTCGGTTACAATATAGGTTTTTTTTTAAAAACCGGTTTTTTTGTACACCTCTAGGAGGAAGCTTGGGATTGAACTTTAAATTGATTAATAGGCTTGTGCTTCGTGGCAATTGAATGCCCCCATTCCTTCCGACAAAGGCAGATAAAGAATTACAACAAATTTTAGTACTAATACTTAAAAATAAAAATGTTCAATTTATTATACATACATGTTGCAACGTCATTTACATGCTTCTAATTTGGGAACAAAGCCAAGCTACATGTTCTTAATCTTTGTGCACCTCTATTATATCTAGTGCTACCCGAAAACAACCAATGTAGCAATGGACGCATCTAGCAGGGCACCATCACTGTACAATTTGATAAGATACAAAACAAAAGAGCACATTTGTTCACAAACCTCTTGGACCAGTAACTTGATGTATATAACACATGAAGTAAAAGCATGTAACATTAATGCCCTACTCCTACATGCATCCCCTCATAATCTTATTGAATTTAAAGTTTCCACATAATTGTAACACATATACATCTACTTAGGTGAATTTCTTTTTTGAAAAAAAAAAGACATGAATGTTAACATAAAAATTTATACGAATCCTTATCATTATTTGTAAGCTTAGTATTAAATAAACGATTACTTAGCTTGGTTATATCACAATATAAAGATAAAGATTCACATATAAATAGAATTTCAACATTTATAAGGTAAGGATATATAGTACATAAAAATATAATTTTTATAAATGTATATACAGAATTAATGTTTCTAGCTAACATTCTTTTTAAACCAAGTAGATAAAATTTAAATAGCTCAAATTTCGAATAAAATAACTCATTGATATCAATTTAAATTTAAACAACTTATTTCAGTTATATTCGGAAAAGAGAAATAATAAAAAATAAAAAAGTCAAAATTTAAGCAGACCATGAAAGTCGGGAGGGTTTAATGAAATAACCATAATGGGTATATGGAGTATCCATAACCCAGATTTTTTACCCATTAAAATGAGCGGGAAAAAATAATAGGAAGCCCTCACAAAGTGCCAAGTGTCCCTCATATGCTTTTATTTATATATATTAGTAGATTCTTCGGTTGTTTTTAAGGGAAAGACAGCTGCAGGTAGCCATGAACGATCAGTTTGAGACATCAAATTAAAGTAGGTAAACAAATTAGGTGCCACTTAGGTTATAGCCGAGAGGAAATCCTCTCTTGGGTGAGGTTGGGAGTTCAACTCCAAGAGTATGCAAAAAATGTGTAAAAGTGTGTCAAGAAAGGGTGTAAAAAATTAGCTGTTAAAAAAAAAGGTAAACAAATTAGGTTGATAATTTTTTTTTTTATGTAGAGTCGTAGAGATGACAATCTCTGACAAGACGCGAAATATCACGTAGAAAATACATTGTAGTTATAATGAGATTTTTTTGCCGTTTTAGTGCTATAGTAGGAAATATTTGTACATTTGGAGGGTGTCAAGGGGGGTTTTTACAAATGGTGAAACCAAAAGATGGTCTTGCGGTTTTGCTTAGGTGGAGGGGAGAGGAGAGAGGTTTGTGCTTAGGTGGAGGGGAGAGGAGAGAGGTAAGATGAAGCCGCAAGATGGTCTTGCGGTTTCTGATTCTCTGCAGGGACGTCTTTTGTAATTTTAGGGACCTGTTTTGTAATAAATTGGATAGTTTAGGGACCTGTTTTGTAATTTTACTTACAAACCAACACTTGGTCTTGCGGTTTCTAATTCGGCCAGGGTATAAATTGAATAAATTTACTGACTTGAAGGACTAGTTTTGTAACGACATACAAAAAAAAAACATATTACCAAAAAAAAAGACATACAAAAAAAACGAAAGTTGATGTTATACGTTTTTTTTTATCTTTTTATCAAGTCACCCAATCCGAAATGGACCGGAAGAATTTATTATTTAGTTAGAGAACCAAGCCTTAATTTTTCTTACCTCTTTAAAAAACTTTCTAGATCCGCCAGTACTGATCCATATATTGCAGTATATCGATCATATATTATTATTTTTGTAAATACATGAATCGCTTACAAAATTCAGAAAGAAGTGACTGTTTATTTAACGAGTTATAATCAATCATAATAAAAAAAATGTCATATATCTCTACGGGTTTGTGTTTTGTAGTTAGTTTTTTAAGAAATAAGTTTTCAAAAATAAAAACAAACTTTTTTTCATACTAAAATTATATTTATATGCATCCTAACTACTTTGTAACCAGAGAGCAGAGAATTAAATAAAGGAAAATCTCCAACACAGCAAAAAGTACCGAGAATTAAATAAAGGAAACCGCAACACCATATTTCGGTTTCTAAGTTAAGTTACAAAATATCCCCTTAAACTATCTAAACAACTACAAAAGGCCCCCTGCTTGTGTCAGGTGTTGTACAGAAACCGCAAGACCATCTCTCGAGTTCTCCCTCCTCTCTCCTACTAAGCAAAGGCCTCCCTCCTCTCCCCTCCACCTAAGCAGAAACCGAAGGTCCATCTTGCGGTTTCACCATTTGAGTAAACTCACCCCTGACACCCTCCAATTGTACAAAAAAAATGGTACTATACCACTATTTCGGCAAAAAAATCGTTATAATGATAACATGGTTTAAGGCTCATTCATAGTTTGTCAAAGTCTTACATATCTAACTGGTATAAGATATATTATAAGCTCGAGTTTATCTAACTAAATTGTTTATGTCAATCATGATTTATATGGACCCGAAGGGTTGCATTACTAACTATCATGAACTTCCTTACTTTTCATATTCCCATACTAAAACACATGTTAATGCATTCAACGTATTAAGATAAACTTAACAAGGTGCTTTTAACCTAGCAATACCAAGGTATAGCGCACCACATATAAAATGCCAACAAGAACATATATTTTTAGATAAGTAAAGGCTACATGAACTCGCTCTATTGTCGACTAATGATTATTCGACAGAGAGAAGTAAGTTTAAACAAATTCATGCTATATGAAAATATGTCACATTTTATGTATTATTTCATCTGAGGTACTCAACTTTTCTTAGTTTTCACTTTTCATCTTTGTCTCAATGGCGATGCTTTTGTCTTTCCTGATGCTTGTTAGAGACTTACAGTTTACTGGCATTAGGGTTTTGTTTTTGTTCTTGTTCTTGTTCTTGTTAGAGTAGATGTTCATTGTATGAGTTTGTATATATGTCTCTACATCATCTTGGTAGAGATTGTCTATATATTCTTCAACTATTGTATAATTCAAGGTAATATATTAAATGCTTGTGCATTATTTGTGTTTGTGTAGTTGGATCCATGGTTGTTTATGTTATAATAAGAGGGTTATGTGGCACATCACTTGTAGAAACACGTTCACATCTTATGACACATCATAAAAACAAACACGTGTACAAATTTAGATCATGAAGAACGTATAAAATATTTTTAAAGACTAGGCAATTTGTCCTCGTATAGTCGTATAATGTTGGAAAAATAGGTGAAGATGTTATTTTCACAATTTTAGGAAAATGATTTTTTCTAAGTTTTGGTCACAAATATATATTTGAAACTGAGGTTTATTCATATATTTCTTTGTAGGTTTATGTTCTATGTTGTGAGAGCTCCGCAACGAACCAAACCGTGTCCAAACTGAGCTAAGATGAATGAGATATCGATGCTCAAAAGTAGAGGAGTGAAACAACTAAGTTGGGAGTGTGAAATGGAAGGGAGATGAATCTTGAACTTATTTATAAGGAGGAACTCCCCATCCTAAGTGTTCCATGGAATCACACACTATGGAAGTCGCGAAGGGTCACGCACCTTTAACAGCACCCTTAACTTGCAAACGCGCGCGTGGCGTGAGCGATGAAGCGCAATGTGGCGCTTTGATGGCGCACTTTACACACTCGCGTCGCCGCTTGAGAGCCGCCTTAGTATTTTTGATGATACACAGGTGAGCTGCGCAGATGCGGACGGTTGACGTAAAAGCAGAGAACGGACTGTTCCGCATACGAGACAGAGTGACTTCCACTGACGCATGGCGCGCGGGTGGCGGACTCGTGACGACGGAGAACGGGATTACGTGGTGCAAGACTTCGTGGTGCGTGCGCATGTAAACCTGTGTCTGTGTGACGGGTCAGACACCAGTGTGCATCTGACGCGCGCGCGGACTCCCAACACACCAGTTCAGAACTGCAGCTTGTAATTGATGAGTCAACAGCTTTGACTGGAAATTAAAGCAGTTATTAAATGACATTGAAGACATTCAATGCCATTTAATTCTCTGCAATAATTTCTTTTATTATGTTACAACTTGGTTCCCTATAAAAGGCAAGGACTTGGCTACTGCAGAAAAGACCAAGAGAATTCTTCTCTAATACTTCTCCTCTAAAAATTTTCCAGCTTTTTCTCTGCTCTGTTTCTTCTTGTATTCAGGTACAACTCGGGTTTAGTGCTCACTCCGCCAGTACACACTGCTTCGGCTGTTGTACCCTGGGAAACAAAACGAGTCTCCGGTAGGCTCGGGATTTGTTTTAAGGGCCCCGTGTCAAACACGATCCTCAGCCACAATATTCTTTTTTCTCATCCCCTCTTGTAATTTCTTTTCATTTAAGTTGTAATAGTATTTGTATTCATATTATTCCTTTGCATCTTGTATTGTAAAATTAATAAAACTTGTTTATTTATTTTTATACGCGAACGGTTCTTACATATAAAAGCTAAAATATTACAAGAAATTTGAAAAAGGAAAAATAAAAAGCAATATAACTTTTGAGTTTGAATAATAGAATCCTCAAACTCAGTTTATATTTAAAGAATGGGATAGGAGTTAGGTTGCAAATTAATGAACTTTGTCCTTTTATTTTATGTTATTTTAAGTTTTTAACTGACCCACAAATGATAGTGAGAGGGGACATGATATTTGGATAGTGAATTTAATGTTAGAATTCATTTTGAATTTAATGTTACATTTTAATTATCTTATTGAATTAAAGAATGCAAATATAAGCTTCATTTTGTTTGTAGATTTTACTTCATATGATCTTGATTCTATCTTAAATTATTCTTATTTGTAATTTGTAGATAGGAACCACAAAGTTGATATGAAGTTGCTTGCTTGACTCCAAAACACACTAATGACATTTAATTGTTTTTTTTTGCTAATTGGAACAAATAAAATTCCAACCGTTAAAAAAAAATATCGCTACGCATAAACCATTGTACATTTCTTATATATATTTTAACTTTAAATTTTATTTATATTAATTGAAATACAGTTGAACAGTAGCTTTACAAGATTGGTTAGTGCTGACGGTGGTGGGCCATATCTAATTTTTTGCCACCATAATTTGGGCCTGCAATAATTGAAACTTTTGGGCCCCAATTAATGGGCTGTCATTTTTGAAATATTTTGGGCTCCATATTAAGTTAATAATGGGCAACCAAACTGTTGTAATGTTAAAGCTGGTCTGTAAGGTAATGGGCGGCGAGTTATTTTTTTACGCCCACACGAGTTATCTTTAATGTCCACCAAACTCTAAACGCAACAGGAGCTGCCGCAGCAAAGTGCGATCTTAACCGTGCACCAAACCCTCAACGCAACAGGAGCCCCCGCAGCGAAGAGCGGGTAACTAAAACACTAGTTGGTGGTGTATTTAACGGACCCTTCTATAGTATTATGTTATGCTATATCATACTTTATATATTATACATTGACCCGTTGTTTCGTTCCACTCTCATAATTAGGTGGATATTGTTAAGAAAAAAAAAATAGTAGTTGCCAAATGAGAAAATTAGGTGAAATATATTGTTAAAAAAATAACAAATCAGAGACAAAAGAACCCTACTTCTAAACAAATTGCAATCAACACTATATTAAAAGAAACATACATCACCTACCTTTCATTTTCTTCATAAATACACGTCTCCCTTGAAAAATTCCATTTATTAATTTCCACCTAATAATTTATATGTGACCACGAAGATGAAGCACAAGGGAACTTGTCGAGTGTGTGAAGGACCTCTTTCATGTGTGGTCTTTTTTGAGGAACCGAAGATATACAATTATAACCTAATTTCAACATTGCAAATAAGGCCTCCTCTTTTCCTTCCATGTCACCGCGAATTGACACGTCAGCCATTCGTAGCACCTTGGTTTTCTCTTCATCCGTCAATGTGGAACTCCACGTCATGCTAGCGGGCCCAAACTCGTCTGAGACGATCACCTTTCCCGTCAAAAGTTCTAGCAACACCACACCATATGAAAACACGTCCCATTTTGCATTGGGCTTTATGCTTCTAAGGGATTCGGGGGCATAATATGGTGATATGCATCCCATTGCACTAGGACTCGGGCTAGGGTTTGACCCTAGTGTGATATCCTGGAAGCTATCACGGGATGCAGTTGACCTTTTGCTACCAAAATTTCGAGATGAACTTCCAACTTTACAACTATATTCGCCCACCACTAGTCTTTCAAGCCCAAAATCTCCAATCTTAGGCTCCATATCGAAGCCTAAGAGGATGTTACTCGGCTTCAGGTTCCCATGTACTTGTTTTTTGTCATGTATGTACATTAGCCCACGAGCTGTGCCTTTGGCTATCTTGAGCCTCACCTCCCAAGGTAAAGGACAAGGCGAAGATCCAACTTTTCCTACATGATGTACAAGTCGAAAGTGTCAAAAAGATTTAAAGTAATAAAAATAAAAATACAATATCTTTAAGATCTATAAAACATGTCAATATCTAGAATACGCCATGGGCAATATGTAATTCCGTAATTGATACGTAAGAGTTGACCTGTGGGTACCACTTGTTGCATTAACACAACAAAGGTTAACCACCCCACCGTCAGCTCACTTTAGTCAACAACAATATCGAATAGCTACACTGCGCATGTGCAAATGCATATGCTTGCTGATCTAACTACTATATTTGGTAATTCATTAATAGAATCATCTCCCATATACTTTCACTAATAGAAATAAGAAATATGACTCTAGGTTTCATACACCCCGTGGTATCACATTCTAAGATATGTGGCAGCCTCCTATTATTGTGTGATGTGGGACAATGTGTATGAATCCTACTTAGAGATGTATTAAACCAAATTAAAAATCTATCATTGGATCCAATTTCAGCTTTCCTCTTTTGCAGAAAAATCAATTAAAGCTTTCATGCTATTTTGCACCTAGAAATGCTAACTTGCACACTTTTTTAAAAGTTTAAAGGCAATAAAATATGGGGTTGTGGATTCATACACCCCTACTTTAGGATTCATACACCCTGGCCCACACTATACACCAATAGAAAGCTGCCACATAACCAGAATGTGATGTCATACACCCTAAATATGATGTCACAGGGTGTATGAATCCTAGAACCCAATATGGGGTTCTAGGTTTTTATACATGACATCACATTCTAGGGTGTGTGATATCACATTCTGAGTTGTGTGACAGCCTCCTGATTGGTGTGTGATATGAATCAGAGTGTATGAATCCTAATTTAGTGGTGTATGATTCCTAAATAACAAATAAATAAGATACTTTTTTTACACTAATTTTAGTCATTTGTTATTGGAAATAGTAATTTGTTATAAACCAATGATCTATTGGTATGGTGTCCACTCTTATATGAGCGGTGCGTGTAAAAAATTGTTTATTTGTTATGAAAATTGTTAGGGTAATTATGGTTTGTATACTAGCAAAATAATTTTAATTTCAATCTAAAACTAAAAAGAAAGTGGATGAAAACTTACGATAACGTGCATTGGCAAGGCTACCATGAGGAACATAGTCGTAAATAACAAGCTTCTCGTCCGCACCCCAATAAAACCCACGGATCCGGACCAGGTTCGGGTGATTCAACTTAGCAATCACCCGAACCTGGTTCTCAAAATCCCTAAACCGCTCCAACCCACTCTCCCCAATCCGTCTAACGGCTAAAGCCGTCCCATCCTCCAACACCGCCTTGTATATTATACTCGAGCCAGTGGCCCCGAGTATATAAGCCGACGCTTTTAGCAACGGCTCGAGTTCTAACTCCTTCCCGCCTCCATCAACCGTCACCAGCTCACCTTTTTTCTCAACTTCTTTCCTCATTGAATTATCGTATTTGTTGCTGTTTTGTGCAACCGATGATATATCCTTGATTTCAGAACTTATACTTTCGTTTGAAGATTCTGTATCTTCAGGTTCTTTTCGTTCTGTTGTATTTAAACATGGCCACGAACGCAAACATTTGCGTTCGTGGTCTTCTGAAGAAGATGACGCCCAGTCATATTCTTTGTTTTCTTCAGACCCTCCATTGCCTCGAATGATCTCATTTTCGTGCTTTTGATTACCAATTGACGCGACTCGTCTGCGTCTTTTCAATATGTAGATAAAAATCAAAGCCAGTAAAACAATTCCAGCAACATCGCCCACAACAATCCAAACAAGCGTACTTGTTTTAAACCCAGTTTTAGAAGACACACCTGAACCATTCGTATTCGTATTCGACGAATTAGCCGATTTCGGAATAGCTGCTATTGCAGGGGTAGATGTTGCAGGTGACGAGGCATTAGACGGTATACTAGCAGAAGAAGGGATTAAACATAAATTATCCAACGGATGCCCACAAAGTTTTGAATTTCCTTCAAATGACTCATTGCTTTGGTTAAACAAAACATTGGATTCCGGAATCGCTCCAGATAGATTGTTGAAAGATAAGTCGATGATTATATGAGTAGAAAGTTTGTTAGTAAACTCGAGCGGAATCTCGCCGGTAATATTATTATGTGAAATGTTAAAACACAAAAGCTCACTGCCTCCAAAATCTCTAGGTAATGACCCAGTAATAAAATTCCCAGATAGATCTAGAAATTTAACAGAACTAAACCCATTAGGAAGATTCCCATGAAAATAATTATTTTTAAAAGAAACCACCGTCAAGTTTGTTAAACCACCAAGATTTACCGGTAATTTCCCGGTTAATAAGTTACCAGACACGTTAAAAAACTGAAGACTTTTCCATTTACTAACCAGTTCATGAAGCTGGCCAGATATTAAATTATTTGAGAGATCTAAATACTTCAATTGTGTAGCATTGTATAAGGATAAGGGGATAGACCTATTGATCGAATTATTCGATAAGTCGAGTTTGTTAAGGTGTTGAATGTAACCAAGGTTGGCAGGGATGGATGCTACGAGTTTAGAGTTAGGTAGTGAAAGTTCGGTTACACGGGTGGTGTTACTGCAAACGACACCGTTCCATGAACACGGTGACTGATTTGAGTAGTTCCAGTTGTGTAACACGTTTAATGGATCATTTGAGACAGAGTATTTGAAGGCTAGTAATAGAATTCCATCAGTTGTAAGTGTTAATGATGTGTTAACAAGAAGTAGAAGAAGAGCTGAGAAGAGTAAATAGGTGTTAACATTCATGGTGTTAACTGTTAAGTGTTAAGTTTGTGAGTGAGAATGCATGATGAGTGTTTTTTTGGGGTTAGAGAGAGAAAGTAGAGATAGAGAGAGAGAGGGGGGGGATGGGGGGTGGTAGAATATTAAGTGAGATTTATGACAAGCAGAAGCCATGTGGGTGGGAGTTAAAGTAAAATAATGAGACAGAGGTAACAGCTCACCTCAAGACTAAATTTAACTACAAATCCACAAACCAATATGCTCTCTGTTCAGACCTTTTGAGATAGTAAACAAATATTATTTAAATATTTATCATCGAGATGCAATCAATGAACCTTGAGAATGGTGATGGTATCAGTTTTATCAACAAATTTATTGTGTGTTTATTAAATGTATTTTTAATTGTTGATATTGTTTTAAAAAATATAAATCGTATGACACTGCTCTGTTTATATGACATTGAACATAAAACAACTGTTAGCGGAATGTTTTTTAGTTAATTTCAAGACGTATGTCACTGAAACAAACTTATGGTAAGTTATATAAACAAGTGGGTTCTTGTTGTAAATGACATAGCTAACCCGTTTAATGGAACATATGGGTCGGGTTGGATACGGGGTGATTTGGTTAATCCGTTTGTGACACTCCAACACGATTAATAAACGAATACAGGGCTGTTTAAAATTTCGCCAACTTCTTCACCTTTGGGTTGATAGAGAAGGAGATAAGATCTCCTATGTTCGTTAATAAAAACTAATGTTGAACTAAAGGGATATTTTTCTTAAAACTTTTTATCCTGTTATCTATCAACTCACGAGTCTTCACCAATGTTGTGCTAAATAAATGAATAAGCTAAAACACAACCTGAGCTAAACAAGTGACCCTCAAATACGCGAAAGACGAAAACTAGTCTAATGGGCTATTTAGCAGAACTTGATCTAAAGTTTTTATTATGCAATTGTGTCATAATGAGAAATGATGGATGACTCCTGACCTATGGTCACGAGTTCGAGTCCTGATCTCGCTCGGGTTTTATCAATTCTTCACCGTCGTGCCTACGGGCGGGTGAGGGGTTGGGTTTTCTCCGGTTTCGGGAACTGCATGGGCGGGCCTGACTACGCCAGCCGCCCGAGGTACGTATGGGCCCTCCATTGGGTTGGTCTTGGGCAGAGGCGGAGCCAGGATTTCATGATAAGAGGGGCTTAGATTATTGGAGTGAGCGTTAAGGGGGGCTTGATACAATTTTATTGAATTTTAACCTTAAAAAACAGGGGGGCTTGATACAATTTTATCGAATTTTTACCTTAAAAACTTAACAAATTTGGGCCATTGTGGGGGGGGGGGGGGGGCTTGATACCCCTCAGTCCCCCCCTAACTCCGCCTCTGGTCTTGGGGGTCTGTCCATAATGTGGGGACTCCCCTAGATAGTCGGGCAGAAATGTTTATTGGCCGTTAAAAAAAAAGTTCAGTCATGTTATTCTTTTATTCAATATTTAAATAAAAGTCGAAAAAAGCTATTCTAAATTTAGCATCGACAAATAATTAATTAACAGTGATAAAAGGGGAAATGGCATCTTCTCTAAGTAACACTCCAAAGATAGCATCAGATGAATTTCAGTAGTCAGGACCCTTGTCACACATTTGACTTTTAAATCATGATGTAAGAGTATTCACACCAATTAATATTGGTGGGTAGTGGTGGTGGTGGTGGTGGTGAAGATGGTGGTGGGTCTCAGGGAAGAGGAAATGGGGAACAAGATGAATTTTGCCCTGACTGGACGAAAATGTCCCTGAGAAGAAAAATTAACTGGATTAAGTCGTTGGACTGTTTTGACCTATTTTCAGAAAGATCAACGAGTGTTCATGCAATTTTTAAAAGATTGGATTGAACAGACATATTGACCCAAACCACAGGGACTTGTTTAGCTAAACATGTTTGCATGCTTAACCTGAAGCTGCTTATGCTAAACTCAAAATAAATATTATATATTAGGTAATTAGGTTCATGCAATGTGGTACATTTAGGGGAGACGGGGCACTACCCGTGAGTTATTTCAACTTCACTGATTTTAACCAATCCTACACTTTCACGTCATTTCACTGATTTCCTTCACTGAAACATTTTTTTTGGAGGCAATGCTTCACTGATTATTTACCAACAATCAATTAGAGAGAGATAGAGACAAAGAGGAGAGAGAAAGAGAAAAATCACGGGTACCAGCCCGTTAATTTGAACCACTACCAGAATGGGTGGCGGCGGTGTTACCGTGCTGGTAGTGAGGTACCCGTGACCAATTCTGGTAGCGCCCCGTCCCCCTTACACACCCCTAGAAAGACGATGTGTGTTAGCCGTTAGAAAAAAATAAAATATGCCAAATTATTTTTAAAAAAATCACCAAATACAGTAATCCTGTAAGGATAAAGTCTTGCCGGGACTATCTTAGTGAGCGTTAAGTTAACATGTGAAGAAGACAAATTATTATTTCATGAATTGAAAGTGGAGAAAGCTAGGGGTTTGGAAGTTTTGTTGAGGTACAAAAAGGAAATGACAATATTGACCCCACATGGGATAATAATGGTTTGAAAGTGTGGGGATTGAGATGGTAATTTGCACGGCTTTAATATTTAGTTGGTGTATGCATGCATGTCAATTAATGATTTTGGGTTTGTTGGGTACCAGCCTTAGCCTTGGTTGATTCATTTATATATCTTTTTACAGATTGTGCAGTACAACTTTGGAAGCACCCTGGGGGCCATGTTTTTGGTCTTGTAGTTTTACCATGGCTTTTATTAATGCATTCTTGTGATATGTCAAAGTATAGTGGATAATGGATTTAAGTATACAAAAGTTTGGCTGTTAACGGTTTGATTTATGTTAAAAATATATAAGACTTATTAGTTTCATGGTTAATGTTATTTGGGCTTATAAAGCTTTAATGTAGGTCTGATAATAAAGTTCTGTTGGGCTTATTATTTGGACTTATATTTTGGGCTTGTTGTTAAATGTTTTAAATGGGTTGAGATCAGCTAACCCTAGCTGATTGTCCTTGTGCCTATATAAGGTCTCAAACGTTCTCGATTATTATTAACACACACACATATCACAAAATATCTGGTTCGTCTCTCTGTGTATTCTCTTTGTCTTCTCAGGCTGATCAAGGAGATCTCTGGTGATACCTTGGCGATCTGAAGTCTGGTGTGAGCTCTTCAACCTGTGTTGAAGATCCAGTTGTCTACGTCTTTTATTGTTTAAGATCTGTTTAGATCTTGTGGTTCATCTTCTTGTATTTTGTAAGATCGTTTCATATTATTGTCTTGTATTTGTTTCTTTCATCAACTGATAAGTAAATCAGTTGATAAACTTTGTATTCTTTAAGATCTCTTTGTTTGAAGAGATCTAGGGTTTGGTTTGGGGTTTTTTGGGTTGGTTTAATAATAGAGTTTTGGTCGCTTGGTTTTGTCGCTATATTCTCTGTTCTTGTGTTATTCAGTATTATATTGTTCGTGTGTGTTTGTATCAAGAATTTTTACATGGTATCAGAGCTTCGAGGCTCTTTTTTTATCAAATAATCGATTCTGGTCTAAGTCTTCCGCTGTACAAACCCTAGATCTGGTGTTTATTGTTTATCATTTAGATCTTGTGTATCAGATCTAACTGTCTGTTTTTTGTGAAGGATATCGACGATCTGTTGTCAACATACTTGTTGGCTGTGGATCTGGTGTTTGGTCTTTGGAGTAAGTAGTCTGTATTGTTTGGATTGCTGTGCACTCTGTAAGTTGTTCTTGACTACTTCTTGTCTTTATTTTGTGTTATTGCTGTTTTGCTGCTGGAGTACTTTGTAAGTTCTCTTCTTCTCAGTCTTGTATTGTGTCTTGAGTTGTCTGTGTCTAGTGTTTGGCTCCTGTGTTAAGACCTGCACGGGCACCGTTGAGTGATGAACCCGTGATCTGGATCACTGACACAGCTTCGCCTTAGGGTGTGTCTAGTATATCAGTGTTAATTGTTTGTTTACTGTATTGTTGTGGTAAACTGTTTGTTTTCTTGCTTGTGTTCTATTACTTGGTTGTTGTTCTGTGCTTCTTGCTACTGTGGTTTTTTGTCTTATTCTCTATTGTGTTTGTGATTTACCTGTACTAAGTACAAATGGGTGATGAATCTATCCCACCTGATCCAACAGGAGGCTCTGGGTCTATTGTTACTCTAGTTAGTAAACTAGATATTAGTGATCCATTGTATCTTCATCCCAGTGATACAAGTAGTTTAACTATAACCACCATAAAACTTAAAGGAACTGAAAATTATACGGTTTGGGCAAATTCTATGAAACTTGCTTTACAGGCTAAAAATAAATTTGGGTTTGTGGATGGTACTTGTATAAGAGATGATAAAGATGATAGTTTAATGAGACAATGGGATAGGTGTAATTCTGTTGTGTTATCTTGGCTCTTAAATTCTGTTAGTGAAGAGTTGTTTCTAGGACAAGTTTTTTCTAAACTGGCTAAAGATGTATGGGAGGAATTAGATGAAACCTATAACAAGATTGATGGTTCTATTGTGTTTAATTTGTATCAAAAGATTAATAACATATCTCAAAATGGTAGTAGTGTAGCTGAGTACTATCATAACTTGAATACTATGTGGAAAAAATTTGATTCTATGATACAATTACCTGCTTGCACTTGTCAAGCCTCTAAGGACTACAATGACTTGAGTTTTTTAATCAAGTTAATGCAGTTTCTGATGGGGCTTGATGATATTTACCAGCCTGTGAGAACCACCTTGTTAACCAGGGAACCCCTACCAAGTGTTAAAACAGCTTTTTCAATCATCTCTAGAGAGGAATCTCATAGAGGTGGTAGTTCTGGTCAAAAAGGAACAAATGTGTCTTTTATGTCTACTGGTACTCAATTTTCTGATAATAAAAGGAAAGATAACAGAGGTCCTAATCCAAATTTGAAATGTTCTCATTGTAATATGTTAGGACATACAGTAGATAGATGTTATGAGTTGGTAGGGTATCCACCTGGTTTCAAGAAAAGGGTTCCTGGTCAAGGGTCAAAGGGTAACTCAATGGGAAACAAGAACAACAAAAAATCTAATGTGTCTAATATGGTTAGCAATGCTGTATCTGCTCCTACTGCTTTACCTTTCACTACTGAACAGATTAATAAGTTGATGCATCTTATAAATGAGAAGTCTGGGAGTGATAGTTCAGGGCAGAACTCCAATGTTGGAGGTGAGAGCTGTTTTATAAAAGGTTTTTCTAGTATGTCCGTTTTATCTAAGTTGAGTTGTGTATTTGGTAGTTTCTCTAGTTGTTCTGAATTTCTGAAGTTTGCTTTAAAAGCTGGTTGGATCATGGACTCTGGAGCTAACCAACATATGGTTAGCAATGGAGATAAAATGATCAACTGTGTTGATGTTTCTAGTTACAATATATTTGTCAAACACCCAAATGGAACTAGTGCTAAGGTAACTAAAATTGGAGATATAAAATTGGCTGATAATGTTGTGTTACATGATGTATTTTTAGTTCCTGAGTATTGTGTGAACCTTGTTTCTGTTCATAAGTTGTCTAAGGATAATAAGTTGAATGTCCTGTTTGATGAAAATGCTTGTTATGTCCAGGATTCCAGGTCCAAGAGAATCCTGGTGACTGGTAGGGAATGTGATGGTTTATATTTTGCTGGTGCTGATTTAAGTGTTAGTAATCTTTGTTTTAGCAGTACTAGTGATAGTGGTTTGTGGCACTCTAGGTTAGGACACCCATCTGATCAGGCCCTAGCTGTGTTAAAAGATTCTTTAAATATTAACATAAATGATGTTGAACCATGTGAGATTTGTCATAAAGCTAAACAAACTAGAATTCCTTTCCCATTAAGTGATCATAAAACATAGGAGAGTTAGTGCATCTTGATGTTTGGGGACCATATAAGGTCACAAGCAGAGAGGGGTACAAATATTTTTTTGACAATTGTGGATGATTTTTCAAGGTCAGTATGGGTTTATATGTTAAAAGGAAAAAATGAAGTGTTTGAAAATATTCAGTTTTTTTATGAAATGTTGAAAACACAGTTTAAAAAATATGTTAGGATGTTTAGAAGTGACAATGGTTCTGAATTCATAAATAATCAAATGTCTATGTTTTGTAAAACAAAAGGAATTATCCATCAGACTTCCTGTGCTTATACACCTCAACAAAATGGAATTGTTGAGAGAAAGCACAGGCATCTACTTAACATTGCTAGGTCCCTGTTATTTCAGAGTCATGTGCCACTTAGGTTTTGGTCAGATTGTGTTCTGACAGCTGCTTATCTTATTAACAGGACCCCTCTTCTGTGCTGTCTGGTAAATGTCCTTATGAGTTAGTATATGGGTTCCCCCCCATTATGTCTCACCTTAAAAACTTTGGATGTCTGTGTTTTAAAACTATCTTAGATAATAAGGATAAACTGTGTAGTAGGTATGAGAAATGTGTATTAATAGGATACCCTGTTTTTAAAAAGGGATATAAAATTTGGAATATTGATAGTAAACAAGAAGAGTATTCTAGAGATATTAGATTTTATGAAAATATTTTTCCTTTTAAAATTGAAAAAAATCAAGAGTTTTCTGAAAATGATATCAATCATTTAAATTTCTTTGATCTTTATGAACAAAATAATTCTGAAGTCTTTAATGGTGAGTCAAATAGAGGTATTCCCAATGATGAAGGGGGAACTGGTGTTGCTCATGAATCATCTCCTGGACAGAGTTTAGATGACTCTGTTGCTGCTAACAGGAGGGTTGATCATGTTGATCAGCAACCTGAAAGTAGCAATAGGGGGACTGATGGTCCAGTAGTAGATAGTTCAAATGATGAGAACCAATCTCCTGAGGGAAATAGGTTTCAGTCATCTAGAAGGTCTGGTAGAGAGTCATTTCTACCTCAAAGATTTTCTGATTATATTGTTGAGGGCAAGGTCAAGTATGGGGTGGAAAGAGTTGTGAATTACTCTAACTTATCCTATGAAAACAAATGTTTTGCAACCAGTCTTAATAAAATCTTTGAACCTACTTCCTATAGTGAGGCCTCAAAGGACCCAAAGTGGGTTGAGGCCATGAACTTAGAAATGGAGGCCCTTTATAGAAATAATGTAAGACCCTAACCCGTAATCACGCGATCAACGCCTAATCATACGGGTTTTGACCTTACGTAAAACCACTCCCGATTAAAACTTTTAAAATTATGAGA
Organism: Ambrosia x helenae; assembly: GCA_030844895.1. Classification (NCBI taxonomy): domain Eukaryota; kingdom Viridiplantae; phylum Streptophyta; class Magnoliopsida; order Asterales; family Asteraceae; genus Ambrosia; species Ambrosia x helenae. The sequence goes on from JAUTDX010003006.1 coordinate 46,984, forward strand.
AACATAAACTGTTGTGATCAAATACATATTCGATTCCCAAAAATTTATACATTTTAATAGTTAAAACATATACTAAGATTTTGCGTTTTATCGAGAGTTCCTTGAATTTTAATGCGGAAGCTTGATGAGTGCTCGGGTGTGTTCGGTTCTTCTCGCGACTCGATCCTTGCTCCGGGATTTCCATCAAAGGTGTACCTAGCACCATTACATCGATAATGGTTAGTTGTGTTGATAATAACACCTTTTAAATAGTTAACACATTGATACGCGTAAAAACGGAACGAACGGGTTTGGAATACAAAACAAATATTTTGGGATTACATTCCGCTGTAAGCTACGCTTCCAGCGTAAGCTACGTTGGTCACTAGATAAAATTTCCCGAGAGGGCCTGGCGTAAGCTACGCTGCCAGCGTAAGCTACGCTGGCTACTGGACAAATTTCCTGAGAGGGTCTGACGTAAGCTACGCTGCCAACGTAGCTTACGTTGGCCACTGGCTGAAAAACTCATTGTTTATGCTTGATTTTCCCCACTTTTGGCATCTCTTTTACTTATGTTCAAAGCCATTCCGGGGAACACTTGGGGACTCATTGATACCATATTATCATGCTTATAAGATACCATTTCTCAAAATCAAATACACCTTTTCGGTTATTCAATGCTTATGTTAATTTTACCCAAATCGACCCGTTAAGGCCATAAATTATACAAAGCCTTATTTGACCATTCAAAAGGCATGACAATCATATTGTCAACCCATTGAACACTTGTTTAACTAAAAACATCAAGTGATTTGTTTCATTAAGATCCGGTTCTTAGATTTATCCTTTAGTAAATCTTTAAATTCCTAAAATGCCCCTTATGGCCAAACCTTTCCATTTAGCCATCCATGGTGACACTTCTTGTTTCAAATCCATTATTTTTGACTCAATGACTTGTTTATAACCCTCTAAGTCCTTCCGGACTTAGATTGCCACCATTTATCAATATTTCTCTTATTTAGTCGATTCTAAGCGCAGTAACGCACATTAGACATTGTTATGGAAATAACTTACTTGATTAACACCCACACCTCATGTGAGTAGTTTTAGTACCCATGTTGATTCACTCGAAGTCGTTTATTTAGCTACGGACTTACCGGGTGGCCTTGACCCATATCCATACCTTGTGCTCATCCTCCATGATTCTTGGCATCAAGTGCCCATTCTAAAAATGCATTTACCTGCATGCTTTCTAGATTGACAACATTAAGTTTCTCGAATTCAAATGGTAACACTTTGCCATTTGATACGTTTAACCTCATGAATCTTAATTCTTTGGAATACAAGCATCATGTGTTGGACTCAAATGATGAGGGCTTCACCATTTCACCCATTTAGACCCATAGTTCATGATGCTATGTTTTCCAAGCCTTATCTATGGTTCAAGTGACACAAGCTTGACCAATTTAACAAGATACTTAAAGACTTCATTCAAATGTTTTCATTCGGATTAAAACATCATTCCTCGCATATCATTTTTAATTAACCCGTTTGATGAATTTTACCATTCGGTCACAACTCATTATCTCGATTAATGTCATAAAACACATTTTGTTATGAGTGCGCATAAGGCAACCCACTTCCTAAATTCCACCCTTTGGGGTTTACCTTTATCACATACTTAAGATTTAAGACTAGTGTATACAACAATTAAGCTATGCTATAGTCTAATGGTGTAAGTAAAACTTACATTGTATTCATTCTCATTTCCTTGCACTTTAGGCTCGTATCCACTTGACCCGTTTTGCTTGTTGATCCATTCCATCCAAGCTTGCACCTAGCTTGACAAGATCAACCTTATCTAAACTCATAAGGTTAATTAAGTTAGTCATCATGTCCAATAACTAACACATCTTATAAGTTTATTCACACCATTACATCACTTTCCCAATCATCGTTGGGCTATATTTTCATGTATGGTGTGATCCATCTTTTAAACATGTGTTTCACGTTTTATATACGGGTAATTCCATGATTACCCAAATCTAGTTATCACCTAATTTTGCACACAAGACTATTGAGGCGTTTCATCAAACACTTGGTGTGCACCCACCAATTTGTTTAGTTTTAAAAGCTCAAGATTAGCCAAAACATAATCATTTGTCTAATCATCATCATAATACATTATTTAGACCATTTTGCCTAAATTTCCCATATTAACAACTCCTAAGAGTCAACTAGATCACTAAACATAGAGGGTTTCAACCTAGAGGTAAAACCCCAAATTTTACACATTAACATACTCATATGAACATAACCAACTTCACATGAAGAATGTGATTCATAACCAAATTAGATATGATTGAGGCTCCCTAAAGCTAGAGAAACCTCCTACAACTTAGAATCTCACGTTTTTTACAAAACCCTAGATTTTCACCATGATTAAAAACGAGTATAGCATCAATTTCTACCAAATAAATGGTACCTTGATGATCATTAGGCCTTAGAAGACCCGTTTCTTGCTAATGCACTGAAAATCCCCTTGCTTTGGCTTGGATTCAAGCTCATTATTGAGTTTAGGGTTTGGTTGGGTGAAGGAGGTGATCTCCTGATGTTGGAGTCAACCAACACACACAAGTGTGTGTGTGTTTTGTTTTGTTTTTTTTTATCTAGTTTTATTAATAAAACTAGTTTTGCCACTTTGGCAACTATAGTCCCTCCAATAATCCCCGAATGTCATATTCTTATGAAACTAGTTATTCAAGCTAGTTTTCTTATATTATTAGCTCGTTTATAAGATTAATAACATTAACTAGATTATTTCTATATTAGAACATAATTCGTGTTCTTTCTTTGTTCGATCCTTGTTTTATTAATTTTGCTAATCACGTCTAATGGCATAATTAGGCGAATGAATGGTTTTGGGGCGTTACAAATAAGACTTGGGAAATGACCCAATTGCCTAGTGGTAGAAAACCAATAGGTTGTAAGTGGGTCTTTAAAGTAAAATACAAGTCTAATGGGGAAGTAGAGAGATATAAGGCTAGGTTAGTTGCAAAAGGGTATAATCAAAGGGAAGGTATTGACTATGGTGAAACATTTTCACCTGTGGTGAAAATGGTCACTGTTAGGTGTGTCTTAGCATTGGCTGTTCAAAATGATTGGCCTTTATATCAAATGGATGTTAACAATGCTTTTTTGTATGGAACTATATCTGAAGATGTATATATGGTTCCACCAGAAGGTTATCATTCTAAAGATGATAACCAAGTCTGTAAACTGGTCAAATCCCTGTATGGTCTTAAGCAAGCACCAAGGCAGTGGAATGAAAAACTGACCAAAGTGCTTGTTGATATGGGTTTTGTCCAGAGTCTATGTGATTACTCTATGTTTGTTAAATCTGTTAATGGAGTGATTATTGTATTACTTGTGTATGTTGATGATTTAGTCATCACAGGCAATAGTGAACAGGAAATTAGTAAAGTTAAACAGGTTCTTGGTGATAAATTTTTGATCAAGGACCTGGGTAAACTTAAATATTTCCTTGGTATTGAGGTACTATATGGTAATGGTGGTATATGTCTAAGTCAAAGAAAGTATTGCCTGGAAGTTTTAGGAGAGTTTGGCTACTTAGGATGTAAGCCAGTGCATACTCCTATTGAGGCAAACTATGTGTTGTCTGTTAAAAATAACAAAAATGATAAGTTAGTAGATAATGTCAATGGTTTTCAAAAGTTGATAGGTAAATTAATTTACCTATCACTTACAAGACCAGACATTAGTTATACTGTCCAATATTTAAGTCAGTTTATGCACAAGCCTTCTCAATCTCATCTAAAAGTTGGATTGAGATTGTTAAGATATCTGAAATCTTCCCCTGGAAAAGGAGTCATGTTTAAGAAAGGGGAAGAGTTCAGTTTAAGTGCATACTCTGATTCAGATTGGGCAAAGTGTCTTCAAACTCGTAAGTCTGTTACTGGTTTTTGTCTATTTCTAGGAAATTCTCTCATTTCCTGGAAAAGCAAAAAACAAAATACAATTGCAAGATCAACAGCAGAAGCTGAATATCGTGCAATGGTTTCTACTACATGTGAAATTATCTGGGTTACAAACTTAATGAAAGAATTAAATGTTTGTATTAAAATCCCAGTTAAGTTACATTCTGATAGTAAAGCAGCTATCTCAATTGCTGCAAATCCTGTCTTTCATGACAGAACGAAGCACTTTGAGATAGATCTGCATTTCATCAGAGAAAAGATTGCATCGGGTATGATTGAGACTGTTAAGGTCTGTTCTGAAGATCAGATTGCTGATCTGTTTACTAAAGGTCTTGGACAAGTAAAACACAATGAGTTGTGTTCAAGATTGGGCATGGAGGATATGTTTAACCATGAAACTAAGGGGGCATGTTAAAAATATATAAGACTTATTAGTTTCATGGTTAATGTTATTTGGGCTTATAAAGCTTTAATGTAGGTCTGATAATAAAGTTCTGTTGGGCTTATTATTTGGACTTATATTTTGGGCTTGTTGTTAAATGTTTTAAATGGGTTGAGATCAGCTAACCCTAGCTGATTGTCCTTGTGCCTATATAAGGTCTCAAACGTTCTCGATTATTATTAACACACACACATATCACAAAATATCTGGTTCGTCTCTCTGTGTATTCTCTTTGTCTTCTCAGGCTGATCAAGGAGATCTCTGGTGATACCTTGGCGATCTGAAGTCTGGTGTGAGCTCTTCAACCTGTGTTGAAGATCCAGTTGTCTACGTCTTTTATTGTTTAAGATCTGTTTAGATCTTGTGGTTCATCTTCTTGTATTTTGTAAGATCGTTTCATATTATTGTCTTGTATTTGTTTCTTTCATCAACTGATAAGTAAATCAGTTGATAAACTTTGTATTCTTTAAGATCTCTTTGTTTGAAGAGATCTAGGGTTTGGTTTGGGGTTTTTTGGGTTGGTTTAATAATAGAGTTTTGGTCGCTTGGTTTTGTCGCTATATTCTCTGTTCTTGTGTTATTCAGTATTATATTGTTCGTGTGTGTTTGTATCATGAATTTTTACAATTTAAAATGTTTGTGGTTTAAGGTGAAAGCTTAGATTTACAAAAGTTTAGTTATGTTGTATCAAATTCTAAGAGTTGGAGCTTCTGGGTAAGAGCACTCTATGTAGGTCGCAAACCAATTGTGGACATAAGAGATGTTGGGTTTATAAAAAAATACCAGGATTCAAATACCACGTACCAACGTTGTTTGGATGCATTGCTTGTGGTTGAGAGGAGAAGATCACAATTAAACGTGCATGGGTGGGGGTAATTGCGGGATGGATAACATTTTGAGAAGTCTTCACCCGGGCAAGTAAAACAAGTATGTGAGCTACTCGTGGATACATCGAACAATATAGCTACTATGATAGGCATGATGTTAATTTCAGATGGAAGAATTGAATGTCTGGAAGAATACCACGAGGAATCACAAATATATGCAAACACCAACTTCTTTTTTTTTGGGGGGGGGGGTGTATTGTTTAAGGTATAAGAACAACAAAAGCGTTACAAACATGAATCAAAGCACAAACTCAAAAACAAGATTTATTCAACACAAAAAAAACCACAAAAATCTTGATACAAAGAAGATCAAACAACAAACTCAAAGACCTGATTAAGAACACTAAACAGATCTACAAACACAACTCTCTTTCGAGCCTATCTAAACAATCCCAATCTCTACAACACAGACTGAACAACCAGACTAAGGAAGTCAATGATACAAGACGTATCAAGATGAGAAAGACACACCAAATCTGTAAACAATCTATTAGAGATGAAAGCTAGATAAGAAAACCCTAAAACAAAGAGAGACTGATCGAAACTGTGAAAGAGAGAGAATGAGCTCCTTTATAATCTCTCTTAGAAGCTTCCATAAACAAACACACTTTCATTGATCAAACGGTGTGGATAGAAAGCAACCAGCGGATGAGATCTAAAGCCAATCAATCACAGAGATTGATGACATGGCAAGCAACCAAGTGGACTCTTAATCTGGACCTCCTTGAACTGGACTTAGACCCGAACATCACCAGCTGGACTCTTTCTTATAAATAGCCCAATCTTTATCAACTCTTCAAAAAAAACTTTAAATCAAGCCCAAACACCTGAAAATTTTCTTATGCAAATATTTAAACAAACATAAAACAAAAAACAATAAAAATTTGAATGTATAAAATTGAATATTATTACCCTTATCTTTTAACACCCCCCCCCCAATTTTATAAACCAAATGGGTCAAATAAATTCAGAGACTTACCAAGCCTATGAAGAGAATTAGGTAACAAACCTTTTGTGAATATGTCTGCCAATTGATTGCCAGACAACACCTTGTCAGGTTTTACTACCCCTTTTGAGATCTGATCTCTTATAAAAAATAAATCTATCTCAAAATGCTTAGTTCTATCATGAAACACAGGATTGGCTGTTATAGCCAATGCAGCTGTATTATCACAAAACAAGTTAACAGGAAGTGTAACATTCACATTCAATTCTTTCAACAAATTTATTAACCACATTATTTCACAAGTGGTAGCACACATAGACCTGAACTCAACTTCTGCTGAAGATCTAGAAACAGTAGTATGTTTCTTACTCTTCCAAGAAACCAAAGAATTCTCAAAAAACACACAAAAACCAGTGATTGATTTTCTAGTTTCTAAACACTTTGCCCAATTTGAATCTGAATATGCACATAGTTTCAATTTAAATGATTTGGTAAAGTATACACCTTTCCCAAGTGAACCTTTCAAATACCTTAACAATCTGAAAGCTATTTTAAAATGTCCAACAGTTGGTTGTGCATATATTGACTCAAAAAATGAACAACATAAGCTATGTCTGGCCTAGTATGTGCTAAATAGATTAACTTTCCAACAAGTTTTTGATAACCCGTTATATTGGATAAAACTGAACTTTTATGTTTACATATATTAGCTAACACATGATTTGGTTCAATAGGGGTACTAACTGGTTTGCAAGCAGTTAAACCATATTTAGCTAATAATTCTAAACAATATTTCCTTTGGGAAAGACATAACCTTTTTCATCTTTTATTATTTCTATTCCCAAAAAATATTTCAGTTCCCCCAAATCTTTTATCAAAAACTTAGTTTTTAAACTTTCTTTAACTTTTTTTATTTCATCAAAAATTATTTCCTGTTATCACTATATCATCTACATAAACTAATAGATATATAGTAACAGAATCATTGATTTTATGAAATAAAGAATAGTCACATCTACTTTGACTAAAACCAAGTTCAACTAAAACATTCACAAGTTTGGCATTCCACATACGAGGAGCCTGTTTCAAACCATATAGTGATTTTTTAAGTTTACATACTCTTTTTTCATTTTTATCAAAATAACCATCAGGCAAAGACATGTAAACTTCTTCATTTAAATCACCATACAGAAACGCATTATTTATGTCCAACTGATACAAATTCCAGTTATTTTGTACAACTAAGGTTATAACACATCTAACAGTCACCAGTTTTACAACTGGTGAAAAAGTATCTTCAAAATCAACTCCTAGCTTTTGGCTTATAGCCTTTAGCAACTAACCTAGCCTTAAACCTCTCTACTTCCCCACTAGACTTATACTTGATCTTGTAGACCCATTTACAACCGACAACACTTCTGCCTATAGGTAACTCTACTAGATCCCAAGTATTATTCCTATGGAGAGCCTCAATTTCCTCATTCATGGCTGCAATCCAATTGGGATCATTTGCAGCCTCATTGAAGGAACTAGGTTCCTTTTCTTTGTTTAAGGAAGACACAAAACACTTATTTTCAAAACTTAGATTAGAATAGTTGACTACTCTATCTATACCATATTTAACTTTGCTATCAATCACATAATCCTTCAATTTTTTTGGTAAAACAGTGCTCCTAGTTGACCTTCTAACACTTGGATGATCTGGACTTTGATCAAGGTTTCCCTCAGAATTTGAAGTTTCATCAAGTCCAGATTTCACACTCTCTGCCCTAGCAGGAGATTTCTCATGTTGACTGGGCTGCTTTGGACTAGCCATGCCATCAGTCTGATCATGATTATCTCCTGACTGCGGAGATCCATGTGTCTCTATCAGTCTGTAATTTTTCCCTTCTTTCATCATTGGGACCTTTTGACTGATCTTGGTTGTCCTTATCATACATTCAAAAAAGTTTAAGTTTGTTATTTCAGAAAAAATATTTTCATCAAATGTTTTGAAAACCTTTTCTTCCTTAAAAGGAAAAATACTTTCATAAAATTTCACATCTCTTGAAAAGATGTGGTTTTATTTTCTAAACTAAACATTTTGTACCCTTTTTTCTGTTGAGTATTCTAAGAAAACACATTTTTTCTGCTTTACTGTTCAATTTATCATGTTCATTTAAAATGGTATTAAAGCAAAGACAACCAAACAGCCTAAGATGATCTAAGAAGGGTTCAAAATCATAACTACCTCATATGGGGTTTTTCCTCCTAGCACAGATGATGGAGTCCAATTGATTAAATAAGAAGCAGTTAATACACAATCTGACCATACCCTTTACTAGAATACCACTTTGAAACATAAGAGCTCTTGCTACATTAAGCAAGTGTCTATGTTTCCTTTCTACTATTCCATTCTGTGGTGGAGTATAAGAGCAAGTTGTTTGATGAATAATTCCTTTATCTTTACAAAAACGATTTACGTGTTGATTTACAAACTCAGTTCCATTATCACTTCTTAAACACTTAACCTTTTTGTTAGCTGAGTTTCAGTAAGACTAACAAAATCTTTTATATTGTCAAACACTTCTAGCTTACTTTTCATCAAACATGTCTAAACAGCTCTTGAATAATCATCCATAATAGTCAGAAAGTATTTAAACCCTTCTCTACTACTAACCCTATAAGGACCCCACACATTAATGTGAACAAGTTCTCCTATACAAAACAGACTTATGACCACTCATAGGGAATGGTTCCCTATGTTGTTTTGCCTTGTGACAGACTTCACAAGGTACAACAATGTCATCTAAGTCTGTCAAATTTAGTTTAGACTTGTACACTTTCATAGCCTGATTTGAAGGGTGATCTAACCTAGCATGCCACAAGTTTGTTTTAGCAAAACTATTAAAACACACCTTATTACTCAAGAAAGTGTTTCCACAATAGTATAAGCCATCAACTTGATTACCACTCACCAGGACTTTCCTAGTTTTTAAATCCTGAATATAACATTTATGTTCATCAAAACCCACATACAGTTTATTATCCTTAGCTAGTTTATGCATAGAAATTAGATTAACATTGTACTCGGGGACAACAAAAACATCTTTTAGAATGACACCACTAGCAAGTTCTTTGTTTCCAATTTTTGTCACTAAAGCATCAGTCCCATTTGGGTGTTTGACCCAAGTTAGGGTTCTCCAACTCCCAGTCTATACCTTCATTTAGGGTACAGAGCTGAGAGGCAATTGAAGCTAAAGAATATTAACTTCAAACTCCAAGATCCAACCCAGTAGGTCTTCAATCAATACTAGATCCAAGATTTTAGATCTGACTGTTACCTCCAATCAACCGATCAAGAACAATCCTACTAATATCAGGAACAACAGCGGAAGAACCAAGATTCAGACCCTCAGAGAAAATAATCCCAAATCTAAGGACAGACTCGATCAAAATAATATCAGAGACTCAAGAACCCAACCTAGGGCTCTGATACCATGTTACAAACATGAATCAAAGCATAAACTCAAAAACAAGATTTATTCAACACAAAAAAACCACAAAAATCTTGTTACAAAGAAGATCAAACAACAAACTCAAAGACCTGATCAAGAACACTAAACAGATCTACAAACACAACTCTCTTTCGAGCCTATCTAAACAATCTCAATCTCTACAACACAGACTGAACAACCAGACTAAGAAACTCACTGATACAAGACGTATCAAGATGACAAAGACACACCAAATCTGTAAACAATCTATTAGAGATGAAAGCTAGATAAGAAAACCCTAAAAGAAAGAGAGACTGATCGAAACTGTGAAAGAGAGAGAATGAGCTCCTTTTATAATCTCTCTCAGAAGCTTCCATAAACAAACACACTTTCATTGATCAAATGGTGTGGATAGAAAGCAACTAACGGATGAGATCTAAAGCCAATCAATCACAGAGATTGATAACATGGCAAGCAACCAAGTGGACTCTTAATCTGGACCTCCTTGAACTGGACTTAGACCCAAACATCACCAGCTGGACTCTTTCTTATAAACAGCCCAATCTTTATCAACTCTTCAAAAAAACTTTAAATCAAGCCCAAACATCTGAAAATTTTCTTATGCAAAATATTCAACAAACAAAAACAATAAAAATTTGAATGTATAAAATTGAATATTATTACCCTCATCCTTTTAACAAGTCAAAATCAAATGGGAAATAGAATACAAGCGCGTTATCTTCTCGGCGACGATTTCCTTTGATTAACTTTGTCGACAAAGTTAGGATAAGGTGGTGGATTACATATCAAAGGAAGTATGATTTCAAAAGTTAGGATAAGGTGGCGACGATTTCCTTTGATTTCCTTTGATTAACTTTGTCGAAATATGATTGTCTTCAAATCACGCAAATATGATTTCAAAAACTTTGTCGAGTACATGTAGCGAAATATGTAATCCACCACCTTATCCTAACTCACATAAGGTAATTAGGTTCATTTTTGCGTGATTTGAAGACAATCATATCTGGAACCAAGCATTACAGATGGCATAGTAACCCCTGATATCTTAAAACTAAATGTGTTTTATGGGACGGGTTGGCGTTCATTAGAATTCTATAAAGTTTCATTAAATCATGTAAGTGTTAAATCAAATTCTGCTTAAAACAATATCGAAATATTGATTAAAAAGGTAAACTTAACCATGCATTTGGCATTAAAAAAAGTTAACCAAGCATTTTAATATCAACTAAGAATGCCTAAATCTTGCTGTTGAAATGTATCTCGTTTCTAGCCTTAAAAAAATCTAACATAACGATAGCGTTAGAAGAAAGGCATGCCTTCTTTTTTTTTTTTTTTTTTTTTTTTCATTTTGCACCTTTTCACTCGCAATCTATTATGAATCTTGCTTCTTCATTGTATTTTCATAAAACCACAAAATTTTGAGTGACCATAAAATTGATTGTGAATGTCAAAGACCCATGTCAAATCAGAAACAGTTGAGTCTCATATTTTCTTACCTGTTTTTATGAGCAGGATTCCAAAATTGTTTTACCCGGTGGGGTGTGTGGGTAATGTAGTCGTAAAGAAAAAATATTGCCGACTTAGGCTAAACAGTATTAATAGCATAATGTATATTTAGTATTGATTGTAATTATTTATTGTATTTATCCCTATCCATAATTACAGGGAATGTCATGTATTATAAATATTTGTAAAACCAATGAAGAGATCAAGGGATTGATTACTTTCATGGTATCAAGAGTCTAGGTTTCTTCTAACCCTGGGCCGCCTCTAACCTCCCTTACATCGACAACCTACTGTCGTCGATCACCACCCCCTTCTACTCTCTTTTTCCGGCTGTTGCACCCCTCCCCTGCCACCGTAATCTTCTTCCCCTAGTCTTTGCCGTCTCCTGTTCACTCCTGCCCTCACCATGTCAACCGAATCAAACGCCTCATCCACCATCATCCCTCCCACCTCAACCGACCCGAAGATACACCCAGCCACCACCGTCACCAACATCAAAAATTTCATTCCCGTCATTCTTGAAATCGAGTCCTCTCAGTACTCCACATGGGCCACCCTCTTTACCCTCCACTGCAAAGCACCTATGGTCGAAGACCATCTCAAACCACCCCCACCCCCCTCTTCCGCTGAATTCTTTACCACCGAGATGATTGGGAGCGTATTGACGCCATTGTTCTACAATGGATGTACACTACGATCTCCAATGATTTCCTTCATACCATAATTAATAATATCTCTAATGCCTATGAAGCCTGGATCGCCATTAAGGATTTGTTTCATGACAATAAAAGTGCCCGCGCCATACACCTCATGCACAAATTCTCCAACACCAGGCTAGACGGGTTCCCCAACATGTCTGCCTATTGCCAGGCCCTCAAAGTCTTAGCCTACCAACTTGCAAAAGTCGCCGCACCGGTTGACAATGATCGTTTGGTCTTGCAACTTCTTGCAGGATTAAACGACCAATATGAAAGCATATCCACCATCCTCAAGAACCAAGACCCCCTCCCCTCCTTTTATAACGAACGTTCTAAATTGTGCCAGGCTGAAACCGACAAAGCGGAGCGTGCGTTAACCGCCTCTACCGCCCTCGCCGCCACCACAAAACCGTTCCCAAACCACCGAACCAAATCGCTCTACAGACCGGTCTTCCTCTGGTCGAGACCGCGGACGTCTCGGGCGCCGTGGACGAGGCCGTGGTAACGCTGGTCGATCCCCTTTCCACACTTTTGGAGCCAACATTATTCACCGTGGTCACCTTCGTGGCCCTCCACACCCTACGGTTTCTTCCAGCCCAACAGCAACCAACCTACTTCGGCCCACTCCTCATTTTTTCCAGCCCAACAACAAAACTTCTCACCATGGCCCACCCCTCCATGTCCTTACCCCACGTCAGCTTCTGGCCGGCCCAATAACCCCACGGCAGCAGCCCAACAGCCGGGTCTCCTAGGCCCGAGACCTCACCAAACCAACTATGCTGCCTACAGTCCCACGGATATCGAGCAGGCCCTTTACACCATGTCCCTGCAGCAGCCCGATCCCACACAGTACATGGATACCGGTGCCTCCTCCACCATGACTCATGAACAAGGTGATTTCCATTCTTTTTCTAACTCTTGCATTTCTCAAAATATTATTGTAGGTAATGGTAACACTATTCCGGTTTTAGGTCAAGGCACAAAATACCTACCCAAACCTTTCCCACCCTTTGTCCTTAGAAATGTCCTTTACTCACCTAAATTAGTTAAAAACCTTATATCTGTTCGCCGCTTTACTAGAGATAACTCATTGTCTGTTGAATTTAACCCTTTGGTTTTCTTGTGAAGGACCTCAAGACGCGGACTCCGCTCATGCGATGCAACAGCAGCGGTGATCTCTACCCTCTGGTGCTCGGGTCCTCCACTACTTCACCCACTGCTCTTGCTGCCATCACTGCTGACCTTTGGCACCAACGTCTTGGACATCCTGGACGTCAAGTTTTAAATTCTTTTAAACATGTCTCTTCTGTTTCTTTTGATAATTTGCATAATAAAGTTTGTGACTCGTGTGTTTTTGGTAAAAGTACTAGATTACCTTTCTATGCTTCCAATTCTTCTGTTTGACATGATTCATAGTGATGTTTGGAGTTCTCCAATTGTTAGTTCGTCTGGTCATAAATACTATGTTTTGTTTTTGGATGATTACTCTAATTTTATGTGGACTGTACCACTTACTCATAAATCAAATGTGTTTCAAGCCTTTACCCAATTTGCCACAAATATTAAAACCCAATTTGAACGCACTATCAAAACCTTCCAGTGTGACAATGGTCGTGAGTATGTTAATAACTCTTTTCAAAAAATTTTCACGACCAATGGCATACAATACCGCCTTTCATGCCCTTACACATCCTCCCAAAATGGTAAAGCTGAAAGGAAAATCCGCACCATTAACAATATCATTCGCACCCTTATGGCCCACGCCTCCTTACCCACACATTTTTGGCATTTTGCACTTGAAACCGCTACGTATTTGCTTAATATCCTCCCAAATAAAGTCACCAAAAACAAAACTCCCACCGAACTACTATATTCCTAACACCCACCTATGACCATCTTCGAGTCTTTGGTTGTCTTTGTTATCCTCTCACTCCTACCACCACCATTCACAAACTTGAAAAACCGTTCCCACCCTTGCGTCTTTCTTGGCTACCCTCCTACCCATAGGGGGTATCGTTGCCTTGACTTGAACACCAAACAGGTCTATATTTCACGACACGTCGCCTTTGATGAAACCACTTTTCCCTTTAGGCAAACCGTTGGCACCACACCCACTTACGAATTTTTAGATGACCCATTCCCCTTTCACATTGCACCTCACATACAACCTACCCACCAGACCCCAAACCGTCCAAACCCACCCGCACATTCAACAAACCCTGGCCCAAGCCCATTACCCCATACTCCAGCGGCCCACACGAACACCCCCAACATCCCTCCGCCCACCCGGACCCCACCGCATACACCTTCGCACCCACCTACAAACCCGTCACACACAACCAGTCCTATCCTAACCCCACCACCTCCCCCACCGACCCGAACCGTACACACCAGGTCCATGAGTGGCATTTTTAAACCTAAGCACCCCTTTAACCTAAACACCACCACTACCCCACTTATCGTCCCACTTCCCAAGACTCCCACTGACGCCTTATCTATACCGGAATGGTACTCTGCCATGACTACAGAGTACAATGCATTAGTTAGAAATGGAACTTGGGAATTAGTGCCTAGACAGCCCGATATGAATGTTATACGTAGTATGTGGTTGTTTAAACATAAATACAGGTCGGATGGGTCGTGGAGCGGTATAAGGCCATGTTAGTTTGTGATGGCCGTACTCAGCAGGTAGGCATTGATTGTGGAGAGACATTTAGCCCAGTTGTCAAACGGCCACCATTAGGACAGTGCTTTCCATTGCTTTATCTAAGCGCTGGCCTATTCATCAGCTGGATGTCACCAACGTCTTTCTTCATGGGAATCTCCATGAAACGGTTTACAAGTACCAACCAATGGGCTTCGTAACAAACAATTCCCTGACACGTTGTTCTCTCAAGAAATCATTATATGGTCTCAAACAGGCACCCAGGGCATGGTACCAAAGGTTCACAGACTTTGTCTTATCTATTGGGTTTCATCATAGCAAGAGCGATGCCCTTTTTATTTACCCTACATCAGGGCACTGACACTGCATATCTTCTTCTT
>JAUTDX010003007.1:0-38029 GCA_030844895.1 Ambrosia x helenae
TTGAAAACCTTGTTGAGTTAAAAAAAAACTTTAAAAACTTAATATTAGCCATTGATGAAATCAGATCGATGGTTGAAAATAAAATGTACCAAATTATTTCTTACTTTTGTATTATATTTAATCAATAAAATACAACAAGGGCACTTTTGGAAGACAAAAATCCCACTTTTTCTTTAAAAAACAATAAAGTGCACTACTCCAACATATGATTTTTCTCTCTCTTACTTTTTTATTCAAGATCTGTTCCTTCTCTATTTTCTTTATTTCTTCATTCACTATAAATTCATCTTATTTTTTTCTAAAATACGACCTAGTAGCTGACAAAAAAAAATACAAATAAATGTTACATAAATCTTAACATTGTTACTACCCATTTATATTACGTTACATCAAACTTCTTTATAAATAAATTGTTACATGTAAATAATATATAAAAATGTTATATAGAATTATTACATGTAACCAATGATAAAAAAATTACACATTACATAAAGCTTTTCTTTACATGAAGGTTACATAAATTTTTACATGTAACTAACACATAAAAACTGTTACATTAAATAACTCATAAAAAAGAGTACATATAAATGTTACATAAATTGTTACAATCCAGTTATGTTGTTTTACATAGAACTTCAGACATAAACGTTACATAAATGGTTACATGTAAGTGGCACATAAGAATATTACATAAATATGTTATATGTTACTGAGAAAAAAAAATGTTACATAAATTATCACATTGCTAGGACTTAATTAGGATGTAAATGATATATGGTGTCTTGCAGGTTCCTTCGGACCATTGATTGCTTACAAGACATCTAGAATCTCCATTATGTAAAAATACAAAATTAACAACCATATAGGAGAAATGAAAAACATTGTGATTTTCAAACAGTTAATCAAAACACATGTATTTGTTTATTTTTCCTCAAAAACTAATAAAAAACTACGGAGCTGAACGGTTCCAACTTTTCTAAAAAAAACAAAACCCAAAAAACAAATAGAAAAAATTAAACTTAAAAAACAAAATTGAACATAAAGAAACAACACCTATTTTTGAATTACCCAAATACAAACAAACATGATGAAATCTGGCATGAAAATCGAAACAACTACAACATGAATCTACCAGCGACAGAAGAACACTGACCCATGATTTTTGTTACCGGAGTGGGACCAAGTAAAAAAAATAAAAAAAGTGTGACGAAACACCTGTTTGTCCGAAATGGGGGTCGGTGCATCGAAACCCTCTCTTCCGCTTCCAACCACCATAAAATGTTCATCATCACTTTTGACATTGTCACCAACGTTTAAAGAACCAACAGATCTAGATTTCAAGTAATAAAGATCTGGATTTTAAGAGTAAAAAGAGAAAGTTCTTGAAAGATAAAAGAGGAGGACATGATATGAATGATAAAGAGGAGATTTGTTAATAGGTTATGAGAGATAGAGGTTAATCAATTTGTCAGGAGTCTTTGATGAGAGAGGGTAAAAGTAAGTAGAATGACAAAAATAACATTTCCTATTAATTTAATAAAACTAAGAAAATGAGGTATGGTAAATTTTAAACCACATATTGAGTTTTCAAAGTTTTTTTAAATCAACAAGGTTTCTAGATTATACTTTCCATATATATATATATATATATATATATATATGGTAGGGTTCAAATAGGAGCCACACCTTAAGTAGGAACCATAGGAATCACTTTATAGCCATTGATCTCTACTGGCATAATTGTAAATAATGTGAAGACTATTTATATTTGTTTATTTTAATAAAGGGGTATTATGGTACTTTTAGTGTTCCATAAAATACGTAGGTTACACCTTTTTGAAAACCCTATTTTCAATATAAACTAGTTATTTACCTGTGTCGCGCGTTGCGGCGACAACCTAGCATTTTTGACTTCGTTAGACAGGTTACGATTGACATTAACGCAACTTATACACTAAAGCTACATGTTACATAAACAACAAAACGGCCTCCCACGTTGAATCGGTCATTAATCCTACTTCAGTCATCACGTCAAACTTTTAAAAAGGAATTTTTTACATTAACATCAAACATTAACAGCAACTTGTGCAGATGCAAGCAAAAATTCACAATCTCACAATATTATGATGAAGAGGCTAATCTATTTCTTATCTAATCTATTTCTTAAGCATTTCAAGTGGCAAGAGAAAAGAGAAGATTGGCTTCTCAATTTGTTCCATGGTTACAAAACATGCATACAGTACGTCAACTTTCATTCTCAACTCGATATGTGTTGTACGGATATTGGCAACTTTAGCTGACAGTTCTGTAATTCATTCAGTGAGACGTTTGTCAGATTCAGCGAGTTCCCAAGCATCTTTTTTAGGTATTTGAGATGAACGGTTTTTGTCTGTGCTCATCATTTTAATCTATTGCTTCTATCCTCTAATCAGTGTCCCACGTCTACAATTCCTCATCATCTCAATCCAAATCAGCTGGAATTACCTGTTATTTCATATAACCATTAAATAGGTGAATCAGCTCAAAATTACGCCATCAAAGAAAATTTATATTTCAAGGAAAGGCACCATGTGCGTTTAGACTAAAAAGACAATCATATTGTTATATATTTTCCAAGTTCTTATAAGAAAATTAAGCTTAAATGATCTCTAAAATTCTATATTAGGTAGCATTCCTATCCTCTAGAATATTATAAGATAATTAATGTGTTAAATGGTTATAACATAATAATATTATAAACTAATCATGTTTTTTTTCTATAAGCAATTTTACATACACTTCAGGTTACTTTCATTTGATTGGCCAATTTGACTTATTTCATAACTTACCCATTTGACCCGTTTCACTGCTTTACCCACTTGACTCTTTAGAGGTAAGATGTCCCGAATCAACCCACTTCTAGATAAATGGGTCGACATTTGCAACGTTTAACATATGATTAAAAAATAATGCAAAATCTATACATGCTTATCATACCTCGGCTAAGTGTTCCTGCAATTAGAATCTCACACAAATGAGAAGAGAAGATAGCAAAACAATCTGTAACATGCTGGTCTTAGGTTTTGTTTTCTTGCCTGAGCCTTCGTCAATGTAAGATAAAAACATATTGTTAAGAATGGTTCAAATTGATAAAGCTATAATATGTTAATACATAAGCTAATATAAAAATGTTAGTATATATATGGTTAGACTTCCATATCTTTTCATGTGTATGAGATTTGCAATCTAAAATGACATAGAGACAACTGAAAAAGATACACATACCCCTTCTCCATATGCTTTGTATACTCATCAAAATATCATATACTAACAATTTTACATTGGGCCACATTATAAACAGTATAATGATTTGGATTTATCTATACCAATGGACAGTATAGATACAATAACAACGTAGTAGTTTATAATGATTTTGCTTACAAAGTAAAACACTGGATTGATTTCAGTAGAGAATGCAAAGTAAGTAAAATCAAGCTAAATGCTATTACTTTTGGTGCTCTCTATGCGGCATTTTATCAAACCTGTAGTCGCGGCAACTTAACAATCTTATAAACACCAAACCACAACAAATAACTTTAAAACAGCAAACAACGTGCCCGGGGAAAAAGGCCCATTTAGGCATTAACACAAACACATGGCATGCAACCAAAACTGAACAAATCCAAATAAACAAACAACAAAGAAAATAACCAACATACATGATAGATCAGCAAAGGAGGGAAAAAAGAACAATGCACTCATATATCACAACTAACAAAGATCGCAAACACCCAAAAAAATGCACACACAACAGCCCAAAATCACAGCCACACAGGACACCGAAAATAGAAAGAAGCGCATATTACCAGAGAATCAAAGAGAAAACAATAACAGAGGGGAAAAAAATCTTACCAGAGAAGAAAAAAGAAGAAGGAAACAATGGTGGGAGTGAAGTGGAAAGGATAAAAGGGAAGGAAGACAATAACATATACATACCAACACATAACCACGTAGCAGTTGGACAAAGAATGGTGCAAAGCAGAGTTGTACCTCAACAAAAAAAATAAGCTTCAGCAGCTTGTACGTTTTGCAATAGTCCTGATACACACACAAACAGAACTTGCTAAATATAGTGCTAATAATTCATCATACCATCAGTTTATGGATCATCTATTCTTATCCCATTTATTCATTCCGTTGCCGAGAAACAACATCCGGAAAATAAGTGATCAGCTGTCTCTATCCCCTGATTATAGAAAACACAATTGCTTCTGTCCACCTAAATATTTCTTTTCGCCAAAGCATCCGTAGTGGGAATTCTATCCATTTGTGCGCACCACACGAAAATATTCACTTTATCCGAAATCCATTTGCACCAATCTAACACAAGCTCCGGTCTTTGACAATAAATCTTTAACATAATAATTTTTGGCGAACTAACTGAGAAGTTCCCTGTGTTGTCTCCCTGCCAACTCCACATATCAGCAGTCGAAGATAACTGCACATTACTGATTATTGCCAACAGTTGTTTGCTTTCGGTTTATACCTCGTTTACTGCAGCCTGCGGCCAGCTGTGCAGTCGATAAAACAAGGAGCAGGCATCTGTGCAGCCGATAAAACAGGTGCACGCAGCAGCAACAATCAGAACAACAGCGTTCAGCTACTGATATGTTCTTTTCCTTCTTGAGCCTAAATAAATTTTTGAACTTATCTTTCACGGGATATCACATAGCCACGGATCTAACCAAAAATGAATGGTTTTCCCATCGCCCACCTTTTTCTTTCATCATGTGTATAATGAGCCGTCATCTACCTTGATATTATATCCATATTTCACGCTTCGAACTATGAATGGAATCAATGCATCTCCGCTATAAGGCATTTGGTTCAACTTATACCTACACAACCATTTCAAGAGTGAGGCGTTATTAGACACTTCTAACTTATTTAAAACGATAATTAGTTGTTTGATTTAGCTAACACTATGACTTAGTTGCAAACAGGGGACTTGAAAAAGGAGCTTAATATATGTGTACAAAACCATCTACACCTCCAACTACCTTTCAAAATACAAAACAAAACAACTTCTGTTTTTTATTACCATAATATCTCCATGTTTATAATTAGTCCTTCAATAGCATCGCCTCTATTCTCTCTTCCTAGTCTGAACATGTTGGCGGGACAGCAGAATCTAACCTTCTCTTTTTTTCTCTCTGTATATTCACTGAGTGTAACTTAACATATTTGAGTTATTATGTATAAGCTATCATCACACGGTCAAATTCAGGCAAATTGCCAATAAACAGAGCAAAAACAATGACACTAATCTCAATTTCAGATCTCATGATTCATTTATATCATTACACGATCAGATTCACCCAATCATTCATAGGACTTATAATAATATTAATCGAGATCTTTCAAAATGATACCACCTGGTTGCTTACTTCAACCCATTCGGAACCGTTGTTGACACCTGCTTATGCCCGTTCTAACCCACTCTTCCTTGCCAGAACCTACTCTACAATTGACCACCACACAAACAGTTTCACATTAACAATCTGGCGATTTTAGCTATAAGACAAAGCGCTAACATAAAATGAAAAACTAATAATGTAATAGATGATTAGTATTATCTACATATAACATTCATAGACTTTCAGCATCAAACTGTGCATAAAACACAAAAAACAAATGACATTCATACAAATTTGGAAAACGATTGGACACTTGGTGTGTAAAGATTCTAAATAGAATTAGTGGACCAACATAAAGTTTAAAAAGCTTTTTAAGTAGTAGTTGAACCTTTTCTTATTCTGTATACAGTTGTTCCCAAACATGATACCAAATAGCACTAATAATATTCAACTTGATATTTCGGTTAAATGAAAAATTCAGTAGAAAACTGCATAAATGTTATACCACTTCGAACCTATTCAATACAACATACGGATTTGGAAAATCATTAACGCGACTTATCGACACATAGATACAAACAGCCTCCAATATGCGACCTAACGACACATATGAATTCAACATATGCGGATAGCGACATGCCAAAAATTATAATTACAACACAAATAAACCATATACCGGTGAGTCCGATATCTAGTCTGGTTCCTCGTCGGAAACAATCGATTGTCGTCGCCGTCCCTGGATGAGGTCACTGTTCAAGCCAACAACTTGCACTCAGCGAAACAATCAATTTCATTGATTAAAGCCTTAGTGTTCATGACGCAAACAGAGAACAAATCACATTACATCGAAAGCTATTTACTTGTATGCGGAAATCAGGAAACATGACACAAAAATCACCTTAATCGCAATTTAAAACTTACAAAAATATAAACAAACACAAATTCTACTCCCTGCAACCTATTTTGATTTACCACAATCATTTAATCACGTAAAATTGAATGAGAATTCAATATTACCTTGATAAAATGGTTCGTTTATCACATGTTTTGTTCCTGTATAGAAACTGAAACAACACACCACAAATGATATTAAGTTAAAAACAGAGTTAAGGAAGAGTGATTACAGAAGATAATGTATACTTACTAATCACCTATTTCATCGGAAGTGGGTACTGCCTTGAAATCAACAAAGGAATGTTACGAACGAAACTCAGGAAATTAAACCCAATCGGAAACCCTAAAAAAATGGAAATGTAAACCCTATCTCAACGCCATAGTTGCAGGTATTTTTGGCTGGTGGTGAAAGAAAAGTGGGGACGATAAAAAGTGGAGAAGATAAGACCACAGATCTTTGAACTGGTAATGACTCACCCAGCTACCAAGACGCGTGTCATCATCAAAACTGAAATCTCTACACATGCCATTGAAAAGCCACCACCTCCCTTCGACCGCCCTTCTTAACCAATGATATCAGATACGTACTGTTAAAAGGAACACGTGTATAGAGAAAAAAATGGGGTTAAAAAAATGCAACTGAGATTCGAACTCGGGGAATCACAGACTACAAGTAAACCACAAACCACTAAGTCAAGACCACCATATTGAAATTCAAACACATAATAATGTATATAAAAGCATAAAAAGGCAGGGAAAAAAAATCACTGTTCAAACCCATTGGTTTATTAATATAGTATAATTGTATACTAATTCGTTTCCATCAAATCTTTATCATACTAGCATTGATTAAAGGGACCAATTCTTATACAGGTATGTAAAATTAATCAAATACATTTCCTATTGTTAATCTTCGATGCCTCAGATGTTTTCGTTGTTTAGTTTATAATCAATCGAAAAATTATTTGGTGTGTTTAGTTTTCGTTGTTATGTCGATTTGTGTATTGCTTATAATATAATAAGTAAATGATCCAATGTGATAAGAAAAGATTATGAATGTTGTTTGTGGTGCACAACATCGAATGTGCAAGGGGGGTATTGTTTTCACGTATAGTTTAATATTATACATTTGTGTATAGTACATATAAGATGTTTTAGGATTTTAATGTATAATAAAAGTGACGATTTATTTTCATTAAATACATATACATCAGTGTCTAGTATGCAAATATATAACTGTTGGTAGTTTATGTTATAATAATAATAATAATTAAGGTGATATACACAAATGTATTATAACTTACTAGTGGGAAACCCGCGCGTTGCTGCGGGACGGTTAAGATAAATATATTTTTTTTGAACAATGCACAAACGTAGCCGTGTTAGCCCACCAAGTTGTAGGAAAATTGTAAAAACACATTGTCTTCCTTCCATTGTCTTTGAATGAAAAACGATGTATATGAAATAACCAAAAGGTTTTATTAGGCTTACTTGTGTGATATTGAAATTACAAAATAAACCTCAATATAATTTGCTTTCAGTGTGTCATTTACAAAAAAAACTTTGCTACAATCAACTGTCGATAGATACATGTGCATCTTGCTTAGCCTTGAGGACAGGGTTATCGACATCTGCTTCTGTGTTATCAACACACTCATCAATCTTCTGCAAAGCAAAACAGATTCTTGTAAAGATAAGTAGTTAATTTTTAATATAAACCTAAAATTTTGGTTATTCAGTTTACCTTCATAGATTCCATTTCTTGACAGTTTCTTTCTAGAAAGCTAATGATTTATTACCAACAGTAAAATGATACGAAATATTTCAAAATATATAAATGGAATGCAAACAAAAAAACTGACTTAAAGTATACCTTCCGACTCAATTGCCAGGGACGCTGAAAAAGCAAGTAAACTCCCAACTCCATCTCCTGGCGTACTAAAGTTAAATTACAACAAAGACAAAATCAAGTTAATCAACAAATACAACCGAGTATCCAAAACAATTACGACAACCTATAATTACCAAACGCATCAACATTCAAAGAAAATACAAGACTGTTATTTGAAAACGGATTCAGTTTTCTATCAAATATTAATACAAAATAGAGTAATGGAAATGTAAAGGCCATATTACTTGCTAGAAAATTTGTAAAATATCATTGTAGTGAAAAAAAATGTATAAACCTAACCTGAAATTCAAGAAATTGGCCTTCAACAAACCGTAAAACAAGGCTTGATTTATAGGTACCCATGTCTCTGAGCAAAACCTAATATATAAAAAAATTAATATTTACCATTTTTGCATTAAGATTAGTGTGGTCAATCGTTGCCATATTGATGGATTTGGTGCGTTTTGTTTTGTTAGGTAAGAGATGTGAGAAATTGGAAAGGTGTATGAACAAATGTGGCACAAGAATAATAAGCAAAGTAACGGTGGGATAAGTTTATATAGTTATAGTTATAGTACAAGAGCATAATGCAATAAGGGGTATTATGGGGAAGTTTTACATGACATATCTATGTTAAAGCATGAGTCTCTTGATATCCCATCTTAAAATGGGTGTAAAATTACTTTTCTAGCTATCTCTCCTCCTTAATAAGGTAACATAGATTACCTTTGTTTATACTGATGGTGTAACTTTTTGGGGGAGCTTAGTATACTAATGTGAAAATCTTTTTTTGGGGTGCTTATTATACATCTGTGTATAGTACATGTTAGAAGTTTTATTGGGGTGCTTATTATACATCTGTGGATAAACAAAAACATGCTAGATCTACATGTATATGTTAGTATACACTGGTGTACTTTGGTGTGTTAAGTCCACCAGTTTAGGTATGTGTTAGTATACACTAGTGTTCTGTGTATAATCAGAGTCTATGAATGTAGGTATATGTTGCTATACATTGTTGTACTGTAGTGTGTTAAGTCCAGTAGTTTAGGTATATGTTTGTATACACTTATGTACTGTGGTGTATTAAGTCTATGAAGTTATGTATATGTTATTATACACTGGTGTACTGTGGTGTATTAAGTCTATTAAGTCAGTGAAGTTATGTATATGTTATTATACACAGATCAAGGTACTATGGGTGCAAAGGAACCAAACGTTTTTCAGAAATCAGTGGAAAAAAAACAGTATGCATTGGTGTATATTTTATTTTACGCGGGTGTACGGTGGTGTATTCATTCCTATAAATTTAGGTATCTGTTATTAAATTGTTTTTTTATACACAGATGTATCCAAGACAAAAAAATAAATCATCTGCAGAACAAGGTACTATGGGTGCGAAGGAACCAAATCTTTTTCAGACGCCAGTGGAAAATAACAGTAAGCATTGGTGTACTATGGGTGCGAAAGGAACCAAATCTTTTTCATCCAATGCGAATAAGGAACACAATCGTGTTTTGAAGGAGGCATTACGAGCGGGATAAAATGAAATAAATTAAAGTTTTCATTGATGGATGAAGAAGTGTAGGTGAAAGTTTTGTTCGTTTAAGGTTTCGTATGAACAATTTAAGTGGTTTCTTTTGATACTTGGTGAAAACTTTTGTTCGATATGTTGAATGATATTTATGGTTTGTATTTGTTAGCTAATTAGTAGACGTGATACTATGATCATTTTGCTGTGGACATAATTAAACTTAATCCGTTATGTATTGATAAAGTTACAAAGATAATTTACACAGGGGATTGTAAGTTAGCAGATATACATCAGTGTATATAATGGATACACACTAATGTATAATACGTCTTTTTTAGGTAACATATGATAAACAACTAATATGTATCAAATGGACTTTAAGTTACATGCTATGCGTATGTGTATATAATGGATATACCCTAATGTATCATACGTTTTTTAGTTAACGGCTCAATGTATGTTTCTACCTATACATATGTCTATGTAGTATGTCCATAGCAAAAAAGGAAAAGTTTGTAAAACAAAACCAAATGTTTTGTGAAACTACTTTACCACAATGTAAAAAAAAATATATGTAAATGCAATGAAAGCTTATTCTTCGTTCTCGGCATTAGTTGATTCTTCCAACTCGTCCTCATCGGTTGTTATCTCCACCTCTAATTCTTTTCCCGTCTTCAGGGGAAAGTTTCTAGTGTCGTGTCCCCTAACCTAGCGCCTACGTAGGGTTTAACTCCATCTGGTACACTTGGCGTCCAATATCCCATCCCGCTAAGAGATTCATATACGTTGCTGGCAACAGAACCTACAATATAAAAAATGTAAATAAAAAAACAAAACAATATACAAAACCTGTTATATATTTAAACAACTCACATATACATTAACTAATATTGTATATACACTATTGTATTTATACATACGTGTATATTGATTACCATCAGTGAAACTCTAGATTAATGTGTAATAATTGAACTAATATGAAACTCTAGATTAATGTGTAATAATTGATCTAATATGATACACCTGTGTATCAATACACACTTGTAAAGTTAGTTGTTTGATCTGTAAAGGAAAAAACATTAAAATACATAGATGTATATATAGAATATACATTGATGTACAAAAAAAAGAATACTCAAACCTGTAATATATAACAGAGCAATTTACATTACTTAATATATATAGGTGTATTAGGGGATATACACTAATGTATTCACATTGGTTAACACATATGTTAGGACCCGTATGGTACATTTTATGGTACACATGTGTATGCGAACCTTGAATACAAATAAAAACTCCAAATGATAAACAGATGCATGTTGGTTACACATCATAACCTAACCCAGCGACACTCTTGAATGTTGTACATGTTCATATGCTGCACACATTTTCATATGTATTAACATTGGTTAACAGAGTACATGTTAGGACTCGTATTGTACATAAGTGTATATTGCTTTCACATCATAAATTTGCGTCAGGGACAGTATTGTATGGTGCATGTTTGCATATGTATTCAAACTGGTTAACAAACATGTTACAACTAGTCTGGTACACAGGTGTATATTATAGCCACCTTACGAAACTAATACAGTAAAACATACAGTGATTTGATACATAAGTGTATATTCTTAATGGCCATCTTTTGAAACAGATATAGTAAAGAAAAAATTAAATACACATCACAAAACTTTACCTTGATTTTCAACACTTGTGATATACAGTGGCCTACTAGCGAGTTTTGGATATGACAGCGATTCAAATTAGTCTGGTACACAGGTGTATATTATGGCCACCTTATGAAACTAATAGAGTAAAACATACACTGACTTGATAAATAAGTATTTATTCTTAATGGCCATCTTTTGAAACAGATACAGTAAAGCAAAATTTAAATACACATCACTAAACTTTACCTTGATTTTCAACACTTGTGAGATACAGTGGCTTATTAACGAGTTTTGGATCTAACGGCGATTCAAATGGATTACTTGATGATTCATAGCAGTCGTCTCGTATATCCCTCATAAATTTTGTGATGTGCCTTTGATTACTCGATGGTTTTCCATGTATTACAAATCAATCACACAAAAAAAATTCATAAAAATAATTTGCTTGAAATTGTTATGAACAAATTCTTTACTAAGATGATTGAAAAATTGATGAGAGGAATATTTCTACGAAAGAAGTTACAAACTTCCTGTAACTTCCAAATAAAAAGATAATTATTAAATTGTCTACAACAACAACCGTACCCAGGAAATCCCACAAAATAGCGGCGTTATTAGTAGGGTCTGGGGAGGGTAAGATGAGGCAGGCCTTACCCCTATCTTTAGAGATAGAGAGGCTGCTTCCAGAGAGACCCCCAACTCGAAAAACAAACGCACACTATATATTTATGAATAATTAGGCAAACACAAAACACTAAAAAGAGTGGTGAATGCATACCATAATATATATATATATATATATATATATATATATATATATATATATATATATATATACAAGCATAGAGACCATCCCTAAGCCGACACAAAAAACATTTTCTCCTAATTCCTAAAAATCTTTAACTTTTATCCTAAGCCTCCACGAATTCCTATCTTGGACCATATCCTCAGAGAGGTGCAATTCTAACAAATCTTGCCTAATCCGATCAACCCAAGTCAATTTGGGTCTGCTCTACTCCTCCTCCCCTCCACCGAGAGGTGTTCCACTCTTCTGACTGGAGCTGTCATATTTCTCCGCTTCACATGTCCAAACCATCTTAATCTCCCTTCCTTTATCTTATCTGATATGTTAGCCACTTCTAACCTCTTCCTAAGAACCTCATTTCTAATTCGGTCTAACCTAGTGTGACCACACATCCACCTAAACATTCTCATCTCTGCCACTTCCATCTTTCGTAACTGTGTCTTTCTGATGGCCCAACAGTCTGTCCCATAAAGCATGGCAGGTCGAACTGCAACCCTATAAAATTTTCCCTTTAATTTAGTTGGAAACCTCTTATCGCACAAAACTCCAGCGGCTGCTCTCCACTTACACCATCCTGCCTGAATGCGATGTGCAACGTCACTATCAATCTCCCCGTCCCTTTGGACAAAGGATCCTAAGTACTTAAACTTAGTTACTTGCGGGACCACATGACCTTCAATGGTGATCTGGGTGTGATCTTCGTTGTTTACTCCGCTGAAATCGCAGTGCATGTACTCCGTCTTAGAGCGACTAACCCTTAAACCTTTTCTCTCTAAAGCTAATCGCCATTCTTCTAACCTCATATTCAGACTTTGCTTAGTTTGGTTCCTAAGGTGGATGGCTAAGATTGGTTCCTAAGGTTCTTAACTATGGTGGTGGTTCCTATTTGATCTCAATCATAACTCTAGTTGTTTCTTAAAATCTATTTTATATATAGATATATATAATAACTCTATTGATTTTCTTAAAATCTATTTTATAATTTTACCTTGGTTATTTCTTAACTATCTATATATTGTCTTATATATCAATTTTTCTCTATATTGATATTTTCGAAACTGGTATTTGCTTTTATCGAATTTTGATCGATGTAAAATAAATTGACGATATCCTTTTCGGCATATCCGACTTTAATCCTAAGTTGTTCTCATTTAGTTGATATAGTGAGTGTAGGTATCATGACGAACCGAACTGTTTTAATGTTTTCTCATTATGTTGCTATAATGAGTGTAAGAGCATTCACAGTAGCTTCTGCATATTTTCTCCATAATTACTCTAAAAAACACTACTTTTTCTCACTTCTTTCAATTAAATAATATTTACTCTATACTTTTATCATTACTTTTTCTCTCTCCTCTACTCACAACCACTTTCAAAAATATTAAAAAAAATTATGGAGGATGAACAGTTTCATATCAAATATAGAGATGAACAGTAACTTCTCTATATCATTCACTCACAACCATTTACTACCTCATATCAAAATATGGAGGCTTCTTTCACATAAATATGCATAACCTACTGTGAATGCTCTAAGTATCATATCATTTAAATGAATTGATAATGAACAAATTCCCGCCGCTTGTTGTGTATTATAGTAAAACACAATATAATATATATTAAATAAAAATAAAATGATTTAAAAGTCACTCTTCAAAAAGTCTTAATGGTAGGTCATCCCTTAGGAATTGATATGTGTGATTCATATCATATGGTATTATCATGTTTTAATATATTTGATTTTTAGTTCAAGATGAAGTGAATTTCAACTTTTGTCGTTAGTTACGAATGACCCAAATAGAAAATTTTTACTTAGATACAATCAAAATAAAACAAAATGATTAAATCAAAGCATTAATCTACAAAATAAAAAAAAATATTTAAAAACTTGTAAAATGATTAAAAGTCACTCTTCAAAAAGTCTTCATGGTAGGTCATCCCTTAGGAATTGATATATGTGATACATATCGTATAGTATTATCATGTTTTAATATATTTGATTTTTAGTTCCAGTGAAGTGAATTTGAACTTTTGTCTTTAGTTTACGCATGACCCAAATATAAAAAGTAGATGTAGATATAATCAAAATAAAACAAAATGATTAAATTAAAGCATTAATCTACGAAATAAAAAAAGATCTAAAATTTTTTTCTAATTTATTTGGAACATAAAAATGACTAATTCAGATGAAAAAATAAAAAATTTCCCGAAGTGAGATGCAAAAATATTCTGATGAAAATGTTCCTCAGTAATATCATCATGACTCTCAAAGGGCCCCAATTGGTAGAAAAAACCCACAACCCCTTGAAGTTATACTACACTTGAAATTTTATTTGCTAGCTTTACCACCCTTTTATGCCCTTTTTTTCTTGTATAAATTCTTGCAAAAATCTAAAATGATAGCAACTTAGAAAAGAAAAAAGCAAAAGCAAAACATATAGATTTTAGTGAGGTAACCAATAGAAAAACCTCACAAGTTATGGACCATAACCATATTAACTCCAACAGGAAGGACTTTAATGAAACTTATTCATCTTATAACTAACATATGCAATGCACCTAGATTTGGTAAACTCTTACCGACTGACATTAATCAAAGTTTAGTTTGTAGATGGAAGTGATGAGTGCGTTGTGGTGTGGTGTAGCGGTGGTGGTGGTGGTATACGGGTGGAGATTGTTAGACTGGGTTTGGTTACGGCCAAAGGCCATGGAGAAGAGCCTTAGAGAGCAAGGTTTGAACGGAAATCCCTATCAGTTTTTGTTCGGTGACATGAAGAAGATGGTGCAGATGGGATATGAGGCCACACTCAAACCAATTAAATTGACCGACAGTATCCTTCCACGTAATCATGCCCTTTTACTATAAATCTGCAAAAACTTATGGTACGTGCGTATTTTCTATTTTTCTTTCCAACGTTAATAGTGTTGGTAGAAGCTCGTGAGTTATTTGAAGTTAGTTTAATAAAATTTTGAGTTTGGTGGGTTTGAAACTTTAAATTGGAGCTTATTTAACGAACAATGTTCTTAATATGTGAGTTCAAGTTTAACTAAGCTTATTAACAGAAGAGTTCTTGGGCTGTTTGTGTATTTTTCTTTTGTTTTTTTTTTTATGTATTTGTGAGATTTCATGTTGCAGATTCAGCCTACTCATTTAGTAAAGTTTGTATGGAAAATTGCGTGTGGATAAAGTTAGATTAAAGTTTCTGCAAGTAACTTAATAATTAGGGAAAATGACAGGAATAGCAATTGACCGAGACAAATTACCAAAATAGCCACTTCAACTCTCTTTGTAGAGAAGGTTCACGAATCCCGAGGTGCCAGAGCCGACTCCGGAGATGGTGGAACTGCTGACCAATCGAATCAAGCCACGTGTACCAAATCCCTGCGAAGCGTCTATGAGACGTCTGTGCGCCGCCAAGACTTGTCCTGTGAAGTGGGTGACGTCACAGAGACGGTACCCGAGACCGGAGACGTCACAAAGACGGTTCCCGATGACGGCTGTTGAAAATGAAACAAAAGACAAAGGGTCTTTCTCTCTCCTCCGTTTCTGATCACGTCTCCGGCACCACCACCACCTGGTCACGTCTTCGGCAACGGCAAGGTCAGTTCTCTGGCGCCACCACCACTGGAATATTTGGAGGTGGGAAAGAAATAGTTTAGCTGAACTATGTCATCTTCACTGTGATAATTATCATTGTCTGGTGGTGGTAGATTTGGTGGTGGGTTGGATAATAATAATAATAATAATAATAATAATAATAATAATAATAATAATAATAATAATAATAATAATAATAATAATAATAATAATAATAATGGTGGTGGGTGGTTGCTATAGAGATGATGGGTGGTTGTTGTAGTGGAGCAGGATGGTAGATGTGTACAAAACGGTTAATCCATTTTAAAAAACCGGTTTTTTTTTCTCAAGACCAAAACCGTTTTTTTTTAAACCGGTTTTTAATTCGAAAACTCTAACTGACCCAAACCGGTTCCGATCGGTTGTAAAATCGGTTTTAAAAAACTGGTTAACCTAACCTATTTAAGAAAAACCGGTTTCTATAAACTAAAAAAACCGGTTTCTAAAAACTAAAAAAAAAAACCTGTTTCTATAAAGCAAAAAAACCAGTTTTTGTTCCAAAAAAATACGAAAATTGATTATATTCTTTTGTATTTAATTAATGTTTATATTATAGAAATATTCACCTTTCATGATGATGAGCCCCGAGCTTTGTATAAAGCTATATGGTGTGCCTCCTCTTTCCCCCAACTCTCTCAATTGCCACATTAGCGCCACATCATTTCCCCCATTTCCTCCCCCAAAATTTGGAAATACTTTCCCCCAATTCCCCCTTCCATATGTGCAATAACCGGTTTTTTTAATAGGCAATAACCGGTTTTTTTATCAAGGCAATAACCGGTTTTTATAAACAATCGGTTTTAAAACCTGTTTTATATATATAACCGATTTAAAACGGTTTTTTTTTAAATCGATTTTAAAACCGGTTTCTGTGAAAAAACCCCAAACTGGTTACCAACCGATGGACCGGTTCGGTTTTAAAACCGGTTACAAAAAAACTGGTTTTTTTAATAACCGGTTTCGGTTACAAAAACGGTTTTTTTTTTAAACCGGTTTTTTTGTACACCTCTAGTGGATGGTGGTGAGTGAGGGTAATGAAGAGAGAGAGTATAGACAGGAAAGGAATCTCTCGATTATTATTATTTAATTAATATTTATTTTAACTTGTGTCGCTCAGCCATTGGTCCCTCACTGAAGTCTCACGGAGACGTCTCGGAATTCGTGAACCGTCTCTCCAAAGAGTTTGAGGTGGCTATTTTGGTAATTTGTATCGGTAAATGGCTATTCCTGTCATTCCCTAATAATTATTAGACCAGTGGGTACGGACAATACAAATGGGTTGCTCTCTCCTCCACTCACAACCACTTTCAACAAATATTAAAAAATAAATACAGTTTTCTGTTTTCCACAAAAGATTCCCAAATAATCCTAAATATACCAATAAACAGTAGATTCCCCATTTTTCTTCACTCACAACCACTTCCAACCCCATAAAAAATTATAGGGTTTTCTCTCACAGAATTATAGGGGACCAAATGGCAATGTTCTAACCGAGGGTATGGGGCTAACCCTCTAACCCTCCCCTTTTAATATTAATTATTTATTTTTTTTTAACTTTATTAATTTTTAATTATATTTTAAAGTAATAAACAAATAATATAATATTAAGATAAATATTAAAATTAAAAAAAAGTTAGAATAAAAATAAATTAAAAAAACTAACCGACTACATAACATTAAAAAAATCTAAATCTACTCATCGTGTTTGTTGTTCCAAATGTAGTCAATCAAATCCGCTTGAAGATGCTAATGTATGTGCTCGTTACGTAATGAGAATTCGTTTAACTCTTGCTATTCCAGGCTAACCGGAATGGTACTCTTCTCCGCCGCATTTTCGTTGTACTCACCAATAACTCGACCTTCATCTTCAAGGATCATGTTATGCAGCAAGATACAAGCATACATACAATAACGTAGTTTTTTGGGTGTGAAATCACGTGCTGGGTTTGCGATGATGTGCCACCTTGCTTGTAGAATCCCAAATACTCGTTCAATGCCCTTTCTTTTCGATTCTTGATATTTGGCAAATTTCTTTCTTTTTTCGTCGACATGGTGCGAATAAGTTTTACCGATTGTGGAGTAGGTTGGGTATATTCCATCAGCAAGATAATACCCGTGCCTATATTGCACCCCCGAAACTGTAAAGCTAGTATCTGGACTAGTTCCTTTTACAAGAACGTCGGAAACCAGGGATTGATGTATGACGTTGATGTCGTTATTCGAACCAAGAACACCAAATAAAGCATGCCAAATCCATAAATCTTGGGACGCAGCAGCCTCTAGGATTATTGATGGTTGTCCTTGATCGCCTTACATAAACTGCCCGCACCATGCATTCGGGCAATTCCGCTACGGCCAATGCATGCAATCAATGCTTCCAAGTATTTTTGGAAAACCATGCTTTTGTAAGTGGAATTCATACAACTTGTGGATGTCACTCGAGTTTGGTTTTCGCAAATATCTTTTGCCGTAGATCTTCACAACATGTTTGCAAAATTTGTACACACATTCTCATGGAGTTCTTTCGGACATCTTTAAATACTCGTTCCTCGAATCGGCACTTGTCCCGTAAGCTAGTTGACGCAATGCTACTGTGCATTTTTGTAAGGTGGTGAACCCCTTTTTGCCTCTAGCATTGTATCGTAAAGTAAAAGACATAGTGTTAAATGGTGGTATTTATATTTTGAAAAATGAAGTTTTTTTTTTTAAAAATAGCCGTTGGTTGGCCCAACGTTCAAAAAAATAATAAAGTAATGTTGCTCGGTCCGTCCTGATCGTCCTAATGAGGACGTTGGGGACGTTAACGGTCCAAGGGAGCGGTGTTGGCGTCCGGACGAAGCAAAACAGGTATTGGGACTGTCCCATACCCACCATTCTTATAAGTTTGTCTAGCTAATGAAAGTTTCTTTTCTTATAATTATTTTTTAATTCATAAACAATTAATTTATTTAATATTATAGTTATAATCATAATTTAACTTACAAATATCCAATCTCACATTAGCCATTTATGTAGTTATTATAAAATTATCCGATTTATTAAGACAATCCGTTTTGACCCATGCATATTTTGTTAAAACATGTTCACACTCAAACTATACTTTTATTTTTTGAAATGAATGGAGTTTCAACCCTATATTAGATGAGTCAAGCTCAAGCTTGGTCCACACTGGTTTACATACGCTTCAATTACTCTATGGCTTGATAGTCAATTTTTAAAAAGGCGACACTCTGAGAAAGGACCCTTTTAGTTGAAAATTTAGCCGGCACAAGCATAAATATTAGTCACAACAACAAATATTGGTTGTGTCAAAGTATGTTTCACAAAATACAAGTTAATTGTTGTTCAATATGTCTAGATTCTTATGACATAACTCATAATCAAATAAGCAATTTGTTGCTGTAATATTCATATAGGTAGCATATTCTTCACCTGGCTTGGGCCAAAACCAATGGTGCATATAACAGATCCTTCATTAATACGACACATATTGGCTGATTATAATCAATTTCAAAAGCCAAAACATGTTAATCCATTAGCACAGTTGCTTGCAAGAGGACTTGTAGATGTTGATGCAGATCAATGGGTCAAACATAGAAAGATAATTAACCCTGCATTCCATGTTGAAAAACTAAAGGTTTGATCTGTTGTTTCTGTACGTTTATATAAACTAATGAGTTGGTTGATTGAAAGTGACAGCCAGGCGTGGCGTTTCTTTTTGTAGAATATGTTACCAGCCTTTCACATTAGTTGCAGCGAAATGATCAACAAATGGGAAGGGATAACAAAAGGAAGATCTTGTGAAGTTGATGTCTATCCTCATCTCACAACAATGACCAGCGATGTTATTTCGCGTACAGCCTTTGGTAGCAACTATGAGGAAGGCAGAAAGATATTTGAACTTCAACTCGAACAAGCAAAGCTAGTAATAAAAGCCATGCACTCAATGTATATTCCAGGATCACGGTGAGTATTTTTACTTTATTCGGCTTTTCTATGTTGCACCATTTTCTTTACCTAAAATAAGACTTGTCTAAAATCAATTTGGTTTGGTCAACATGCCTGAGGAATTGAGGATAGTGCTGGCCTAAATTGGCTTGTCGTGTACATTTAATAGTTCTAATTAACTGATAAGTTGTTTCTCCTTAATTAACCAATTTCTTTAAGAATAGGTCATATATCATAATTGCTAATTGTCTTTTATTTCATATATGTATGATTGTATAGATTTTTGCCTACAAAAAGAAACAGAAGAATGAAGGAGATTGACCGAGAAGTGAGGAGTACAATAAAAAAAATTATTAATAAACGATTAAAAGAAACTGGAGAAAGTTCTAAAGAAGACTTGTTGGGCCTATTATTGGATTCGAATGACAAAGAAATCAAGCAAAAGGGGAATACCAAATTTGGACTTAGCATTGATGAAGTCATTGAAGAGTGCAAACTCTTCTACTTTGCAGGACAAGAAACTACTGCAAATTTGCTTACTTGGGCAATGATTTTGTTGTGTCAGCACACAAATTGGCAAGATCGCGCTAGAGAAGAAGTTTTCAAAATGTTTGGAGATAGAAAGCCAGATATTGATGGATTAAATCGTTTAAAAACTGTAAGTCTCTTCTATCATCTTTTGTCAATCCAGCAATACATGACATAAATGCATGACATCGTATATATGAACATATTAGTATGTATGTATGGATATAATGATTCATGTCATTTATGAAAGAATTTATCAACTAACTAACCAATAACAAACACAAGTAAACTTGCTTTTATACCGAACTGAATGTTTTTTTTTTCCAGATTAATATGATCTTGCACGAGGTACTTAGGTTATACCCTCCTGGTTTAGGCCTGTGGCGGATGATTCATGAAGAAACTAAAGTAGGAAACTTAGTGTTACCATCCGGGTCACACATTTGGTTGCATATGAATCTTTTACATTACGACGTTGATATATGGGGTGATGATGTGAATGAGTTCAACCCGGGAAGATTTGCTGAAGGCGTGTCAAATGCAACCCAGGAACAAGGCTCATATTTCCCATTTGGAGGGGGGCCACGTATATGCATTGGACAAAATTTTGCTATGTTAGAAGCAAAACTCGCACTCGTTATGATTCTTAGACGTTTCTCCTTTGAGCTTTCACCGTCATACTCACATGCTCCACATATCATTCTCACCTTGCAACCCCAGTTTGGTGCTCAATTGATTTTGAGTGAGCTTTGATGGTTATCGACTTATTGTGACAAAGACTAGTATCATATATGTGTTTCTTGTTTAACTTGTGTCATTGCTAGATTGGTTTATCTGTAGTTTACTGTTGGCTTTATCTGTAGTTTACTGTTGGCTTTATTTACCTTATATTACTTGGTTATGTCATATATTTGTTATTTTAAAGTTGTATAAATTTGATAATTTTTGGTCATTCTAACTTTCTTTTTAATTTATATTATGTATTATATGATTTTTTAACTACTTGAAAAAGGTTATGAAACCTCCATTAGTCATTAGACTCATTACCCAAATTAACTATTTATTCAAGGAAAGTAATCTAAAGCATATTTTTGTGCATAAACTTGAGGTTTTTCAATGTTTCAAAACGAATTTGGACGCACGTGAGAGTTGATCTTAAATGTTTCAAAATGAATTTGGAAGCACTAATTAAATGTTTCAAAATGAATTTGGACGCATGTGAGATTTGATCTTAAATGTTTCAAATTGAATTTGGACGCACTAATTAAATGTTTCAAAATGAATTTTTTTGGACGCACATGATATAGGAACAAAAAGTGTTTGGACGCACTAATTAAAAAGTGTTGGACGCACTAATACAGTGATTTTTGGACGCACTAATTAAAAATATGAAATCATTTTTGGACGAACGTGATTTTTTATATAATGCATTTGATTTTATTGTTGGACGCATGTTTATTTTTGTTTCATTCTTGGACCACGACATTTTTATGTGAGGTGCGGTGAGGATCTAGAATGTGCATTTGAAATCACTCTCTTCAGTATCATGCTCTGTCAGAGCATGCTTCAAGTGGTGGGTTTTCAAAAAATCAGAGCATTCATTTACGTTTATACATTTCATCTTCTTCATTTACATTCAGTAACCATGCTCTGTTTTTTGATTTTTGAAATGATTCTCTATAATTGTTTTTTTTTTTTTTGCACATTTACGTTGTGTACTTGATTTGTTTGTTCTTCGACTAATGTGTTATGAAATCGTTTACGAAAAAAAAAACGTGATTGTGGTAATCAGTTACAGAGAAAATAGTCTAATTTGCCCTTAGGTTTAACTGCAATTGAAATTAATTAGGTTAACCGTGGTTTTGTCAAGTTGACAGGTGGCAGTTTGTAGTGGCTTCTTACACTTTTTACGTTAAGGATACTTTGTACCCTATACTTTCTCTATAAATTTCAACTCGAACACGACTAAACAGTGTTATAAACAGCTTAACACGAAGTCACGAACACAAGCAATTTAATAAATGTGTTGACAAAACGTTTACACTGCTATAAATTTTCATTATTAGAGTGACTCTTCACATCCTTAACTCCTGATTGTCATTACTCATTAGTTTAATGTGTGAGCCTATAAATAGATGTTTTGTACTTTTATATGGACATCAATAAGAAAATATTTCCCCATTCTCCTTTCTATTCTCTATTGCTAATAGGTGTAGTTGTTTTACAACACGTTATCAACGCTTTGCTCTTGAAGGTAAAATCGCATTATCATAAGGCGAGTTGATATTTTCTAATTAATTTTTTTTATTTCGTTCAATGTCTCAATCTCTTAAAATAATCCATACTATAACTCATATAGTTTTGGGTTGGAAGTAGATTTATATTATTATTCTCATATATTATTTAAACATTGATTAATAAATCAAATTATGATCTATTTTTTATCGTTTACTATCAAATCTATCTATATCTATATACTAGCTTACTACCCCGGGAAGGTCCCGGGGTTGAAAATTTTAAATTATGCCTCAAAAGTTTAAAAAGAGCGTTTAGGATACTCGACAAAGTTGCCAAAGGTTTTAACTTGTGAATACCAAAACAAAAAGCTAAGATAAATGTTTAAAATCATACGGAATGGCAAGTCTAAGAAAACAAAATAATATCGTAATTAAGATGTGAACACATTTCTTGCTTTAAACCGCCAGTTGCATAGCATAAACTGTGTTTCGCGCTTCGCGGAGGGAACGTTCGGTAGCGTTTTTAAAATTACTTTATTGTAAGTTTTTCCGTGCATTATTAAATTTAGAGAAGCTATATAAAGAATATGTTTTTTTTTCGATCTGTAAGATACTATTACACTTGTCATCATCAAATTATACAAAAGCAAACTATTGTTAAATGGTGAAGAGTGGAACAGTAAAAATCAAAATATCCTTCTAGCATGCTTCAAATGCAGGTTGGATAGTTGGTCTGGTGTAGCCTGTGGGTGTTTGATCCTCACAGTTGCAAGAAATGGTTTAACACATGGATAAAGTGGTATGTTGTGTTAATTATTACCTTGGAACACTTGACTTTTAACATTAATGGGATGAAGATGTTCTGTTAAACAAAATTGGAACCAGAGACATGAGATAACATCTGTATCAGGTAATAAAAACTTCAACTGACTCTGCCTGTTTGTTTTTTCTATCTGTAAAAAAAGCAAAACAAATATATATATATATATATATATATATATATATAGTATTAAAGCTAGAAGCATATATGATATACCATGTCCGGTTCTGAAAGATTGGATGTGAACTAATAACATTTTGTTCACCTTTTAGGTAAACATTGATTGTCTATCTGTGTATGTTATGTGTTAATCTGCCTTGTATCTTTTTGGCAATGATGGTTGAGTAGGTTGTATTTGAGACAAAAGCACATGTACTACCAAGGGTTGAATGGATTCTGATCAAACACAATAATTACTTGTAAACACTAAAAATCTAAAAATATCCTTCACCAAGCAATGTGTTACCTACATTTGTATTCAATTATTTATAAGAACTGACTTTAAACACATCAATAGACTGATCAAACTTTCCTATGGGACTTGAACCGAGATGTGGGAAAAGGAATACTACTGTCGCTTGCCGCCTTAGACAAAAAATAACCCAAAATGACCCGTTAATAAAAATTGGCATAGATGCGGTGCTAGGTAAGAACACACTCTCCTCCATCAAGAGGTTCGATAATTAAGTGAAGGAAAGCAGCCTGATGCCCTTGGTTGATTCTCAGCAGCTGAGAATTTTGCTTTCCTAACTCTGAGCATTGGATGTCCACATAATCATTTATGACTTATGAGTAAGAAATATTTTGATAAATAATAAATAAATATTTCAAGAAAATATAAAAATTTCGACTACATCAATAAAGTTCATCAGAATAAAAGTCAACAACCACCAAAAAGTATAAAATCTACTAAAACTTCAAGTGGGTATCCTCTATATCAAGATTAAAACTACATAGGCAAGGAAGCTAAAAGGCTATATCAAAATTCAAAATAGATAATCTCACAGATACTTGGATGCTATTTACATCCACACAGCCATATACCACAGTTTTCAGAACATATAACAATACAGAAAAGTATGAAATAGGCGAATCAAACCGAATGTTTCAAAGCTAAGTTAGTCTAACTTCATTAACAACAATACATTAAGCTTAATCAATTATGTGACGTCATCTTCTAGGGAATCTTACAGTAAAAATAAAACCTCTTAATCTTTTTCTAATGCAGTTGATTTCTGAACAACGGACGATGCATTATCGTGATTGATATCAAACTCTTCAAACTCATCGTCGTCTTCAAACAGATCGATTTCAGCTTCTTCGATTGTTGCAGCTTTCGGTCGTTGTTCAGTTGTTACCATTAATATTATCGCTTCACTTTCAAACACGTACTTGCAAAAGGTAATAGAAATTTGAGTAAGAAAAAAAAAATCCCCAAATTTTTAACCCTAATTATGCTCAATTGAAATGCCTATGATCGAAAATCATGGATAGATATTGATGTTTTGAGATAGTTAACTTACGATGACCAAATATCGCTGCGATTGATTCGATTAGCGAAGGTTCTCATTCTGAATTGGCACAAATTCAAAAATATATAAAAGTAATGTAAACAAAACGAAAAAATAACCACAAC
The DNA here is from genome assembly GCA_030844895.1 of Ambrosia x helenae. NCBI lineage: Eukaryota > Viridiplantae > Streptophyta > Magnoliopsida > Asterales > Asteraceae > Ambrosia > Ambrosia x helenae. The sequence continues at coordinate 25,000 of JAUTDX010003007.1, forward strand.
TGAAGATAATGATAAAAAGATGAAGCGTTTCTAGATAGAAAGCAGTACCTTTTTTTTTTAATACTCTTGTGCAATTCACCGGCCAAATTCCTGCATTGTCCCTTAAAACAGAAACCACATTCTCTCTTAAAAAGTCAAGGACCACTCAAGATTCTCTCTTCTCACTCTCACATACAACAGATCCGTCTATGGCCTTTTCACAATTCACACACAAAATTACTAACACACTTTTGCTAACTTATGGCCTACTCATGTTACTATAGGCAATAGCCATAACTTCTCGTACGCAGCTTTTAACAAATTAGATTCAAGCTCTGACTCAAAACACATTTAAACTCTGCTCGATCACAGCTTTTAACAACTCAAGCTTTAAGTAGCTAACAAACAACTCTTATATTTATAGACCATAGGTCAATTTCTTCGCATTCTATTAGACTATTAGTTGAAATTTTAAAAAATTGCTTGTTTGTATTAGCCACGTTTGTTAGTTACCTGTTCAGCGCAAGAAGTGGGAGTGGAAACCCCGAGGGTGTTTAGCAAATCACAGCAGGAATCGATAGTCGTTCAAACACAAACATGCCGAGGTTAAAGTACAGCGTCGGTTTTGGTCCCATCTCCTCTAGCCACCTGGCTCTCTCTAGCGACTCATGGCAATACCTGATCTTGTACTGACGTGTATGGCTCCATGTCTTCTCGCAAAAACAGTCCATAAGGGCGTAAAAATAACCATCCAGCAAATCAAACAGGTGGTGAATGTTATAAAACACCCGAATGTCCCCATTCAAGTATATCATCTTCTCATACTCCACAAACTGCATTTTAATTATCAAACAATAAAATTAAAATTAATATACAAAATATTAATATTCTAAGTTACAATTTCACCTCTAATCAAGCAAACCTAATAACCATGATGCAAAAGCTTTAGACAATTCCAACAACTTCATGCTCAAATCATCATTTAACAAACCTTTCTTACACATGAACACTCACGTCTAAATTAGCTTCTAGTTGTGCAGTATCACCTCATGGAAGCATGGAGCATGGCGCTTATGGTAGACATACATCAAACATTATACATATTTGGAACATTTGCTCTTTGTTGTAGCCTCTGAAAGTTCAAAAACACCTTTTATAAATCCACACCAGCAATTAAATCAAAAGTTCTAACACAACCACAAGAAATTAGAAATTTACCTCAAAAAAGTTGCAACTTGTCAGGGACTCAGGGCTTGGGCTGATGGGGCGGTGGAGATGGAGTGGCCGGTGGCGACCGGTTATAGTGTGAATATCTCAGCTAACTATGTCATGTTCATTTATTCAGTGAAGGACTCTAATAAGTAGCCAACTTTATTCAATATTTTTAGAAGGTAGTATAGGAAATTTTATTACTAATGGGGAAGTAGGGAAGAAAAATATGTGAAGACAATAAAAGCAGTAGTGACTTACCATTGGAAAGCTACATCGATAGTGATCCCATCTGCTTCTTTTGAATATCATTTTAACCAAAACTCTTAAAACTTTTGAATATTATTTTAACTAAAAACTTATGCTTTGACCCTGTTTGGTTTGGAACATAATAGTATTCCTTGTAACTATTGAAAATACTCAACCGATAAAAAAAAACAGATTGAAAGTCCGTAAACAAACACAAAAGGCTGCCTTAGAAAAATAAATTTCAACATATTCAAAGTCAATGAACAAAATCCAAAACCTTACCGTTCGCCAACAATAAGAAGCTTGAAGCTCAGGTAATGAACATTCAACCGTTTGCTCGGAACACAAAGCAACACCCTGACTATTCTCTGCATCCATAACATCAACCTTCTTCTTCCCAATATCCACCCATGACATCGACACAGAATACAAACTGTAAGAACATGTTACAAGACTCACGACTGACAGTGTAAAACATAAGAAACAAACTGAAAGAACATGTTTGAATTTGATTGCTAGCAAATCAAAACAGACCTAGGGTTGAGTCAAAATGGCTTGACTTTGGATTCGAGTTTTAACAGTATCAATCGGTGCATCATCCCTTCCCCAAAGCCGCCAGCAATAGCTCCCATAAGAACTCTATACCCCTAAATTCACCTACATCTAAATCTTAACTACTCTATTAATATAGACCTAAATTGATGATCTTCAACAAATAAAACCATAATAATATAACCCTAAATTCACCTTCAACGAAAATTCAAATAACAGATCAATTAATAAAAATAACAGATCTAAAATATTAAACATAAATCTAGTAATATAAATAACAGATATAAATCTGCCCTAATTATCATCTAAATTATTATAGATCTGAAATAGAAAACACATTTAAACAAACAATAATACTTAAAAGGTTTAAAAAACCAATAATACTTAAAAAGTATTAAAAAAACCCTGAAGATATACCGATTCAAACGCAACCATAACATAACCAGGGAAAACTTACATGCAAATAATAGATGAAGAACAACTTACAGAAATAGGTGCGAGAGAGACGTACTGAAGAGTAACTGAGAGGAGAAAGAAAGACGTGACAGAATGAGAATGAGAATACGAAATCGAGAAGATGGGGAGGGGAGAAAGAAAAGGCGGATGAGAGAAAGAAGAGGCGGATGAGAGAATGAGAAGAAGATAATCAGAAGAAGAGGCGTATAGGGTTTTGTGGATCTTTTTAATTAAAAAACAAAAAAAATTAAAAACATGAAAAACTTGCAATTAAGATGCCACGTGGCGGTTTCAAGAGAGGGGTTGAAATTACCATTGAACGCCACGTCAGCAAAAGTCTTTTCTTTTATATTATATATATATAGATAGATTTCTTTAGTGAAAATGGAATTGTATTTTCTTTTATCTCTGTGTTGTGGCCGAAGAAGCAGTATAACCAACACCTTTATTCATTTATTTTTGTTGTCACATATCTAGTGTAGATCGATCAAAAAATAATTCTGTTCGTATAAATGGAAATGCGTAGGTGGTATCTTAGATGCCCTTTTTCTTGTTAAAAAATAAATAATAATAAAAAAATAACAACATACTGGTTATTGTTATAGTATCTTGATTGTGCATTCGTATTCGAGATAACAAATCTATTCCATTGTTGTACCACTATTTACTTCAAGACTTGTAACTGTATATTAAGACTACTGGCTTTATGTAACAATCCATTTTGTGATCAAATAAAATAGAAATGTTAACGAAATTATGTCATGAGTATTATATGATCTAGTTGTGAATAGTATGATTATTTGATATAAAAGAATCTAGTCGAGCCAATAGTATTATAAGTGACCGTTTAGTTCGATTAACAACAAATGTTATATTTGACCCTACTTATTTTTATGAAACTTAAGTCAAAGCGTAGATAAAAATTAGCTTGTCTTAAGAGTAATATTCGCAAGTTCGTAAAACGTTATAGTTTAAAAGTTATACGAGAAACCCGCGCGATGCGGCGGTGGAGAAAATTTACAACGCGGTATTCGTGTTTAATTAGTTTATAAACCTTCTCGTAATATACTATATAGTATGTTTGTTAGTTTTCTTATTCGTAACATCTATTTGGTCTATATAACACCTTCAATTCTGAATTAATAAAATGACTTGTTAATCACCTTTCTATCATGCACTTGGTACCTTGAACAACGCACATAACACCCGTCGATTTTGAATTAATAAAATGAATTTTTTTAGTTTTTTTTTTCAAATAGTTAACAAATTGACACATATGCTTAATTGCTTATCAAAGCAATAATACCTTCGTTTTCCGTTTGTGTATCCATTGTAATATGCTGAAACGCTTGTGGTGTAGAAATTGTATATAAAAATATATATGTATTTGGAAGCGCATCCCTTCAAAAAAATTATGTGTTTTGAATAGTTTGAGCCAAAAGACGAAGTATTACTTAGATGATCCTAATGGAAGTGGGATAAACCGTATGAAGATGAAACGGGGTAGCAGAGTTTCACTAAGCGAATTTGGCTCCTATGCTATGTAGAATTGTTTTATCAAATGTGTGTGGCCTGATTGCATATGAGAGTATGCTTTCCTTAACAATAGCGTTTTTTTTCTTGTGACACTCAACCTAACACAAGAACATCACGATAACATTCAAGCACTATCAGTTTTCGAGGCTTCATAGCATTGAACTTAGTGGCTAACCTCGTGACAAATGACTATGAAGACAAATTAACAATCCAAACATCCTGATCTATTAAAGGACTCAAATTTTAGTAATTTTCATTTCATAATTTGCTATTTTCATTATTTAGAATCAGCTTTTAGTAATAGAAGCCGAAAGCTGCTGAAAATCTTTTATCTCAAGCACCAAGAATTGATCTATTTTGACCCATTTACAAATCGCAGACCAAACCCCATAGGAAAACCCGCACCTTGTGAACACATGCAAAGAATTTTCAACATCGACATCACAAAGCGCGCAAGAGCTGTCTGAAATATTAATGTTTCTTCTAATCAAAGCTGCTCGCGTAGGGAGGCGATCCTATTCGGCTCTCCAAACCATGAGTTTCACCTTGATTGGAATCCATGACAACCATCTCATACTATGTTCCCTGTATAATCCTATATCCTTGATAACCAAACTTTTAAAATTGGCGACCGAAAAAGACCCATCACTACTCCCGTCTAACTCCATTTATCGCTTTCTGAATGCAAAACAATCTGTTTGCAGAAGCTACAAGAGTGGACCCATTTCGGCCAATTCCTCTACCAAGTTGGCCATTGTTTTCCAAATCTCCGTGCAGCCCTGACCATTAATCCACGTCGACCACAAGTCTCGAAGGCTGCAGCTTCTGCACACGGTGAGGCAAACAAACGTGGCCATTTATCTTTTAACATCTCATTACTATTCCATCAGTCATGCCAAAAGCGAATGTCATTGCCATCACCTACTGATCCTTTTAAAAAATATCCTAGCGCCCGATCTTGAACCCTTAAGCTGTAAAGAAACGTTCATTTCATAATTTTTTTCATTTTCATTATTTAAATAAGGAAACACATACTGTTGTACATTGTAACCTTTTCAATTAGATACCCACAAAACCTATATATTTCTCTCCATTTTTAAGATGCAATTAAAACATTAAAATCATCAAATCATTTATTGAATTTGAAAAAACATATGAAGATCTGATACAAGGATTTATTCGTTTACCAAAAACTCATGTTCTATTTTGCTTTATAATCAATGAAATAACTGGAAAAATGAAAATGCAAAATTCGTTAACACATCTTTCCAAAAGCTTCAACTTACAACATAATACACAACACAATAAGAAAATATTAGTCATTAATATAGTGAATTATGCATAGAAATCCACGTGTCAACTACTTGTATTAAGATGAGATCATTTTTCAAAGCCATTACATGACATTACGCTGCAATTACACAAACAAATCATAGGCATGGTGTTACAAATGCAAATCAAATATACAAATTACATATACAAAGCCATTAACACCAATACTTTTCTATTTCATTAGAAATGCAATACATAAGGGTTTTACAAAACATTATAACATTACATAGTTGTAATTTTGGTCCTTTACACAAACTGCAACTATATGAAAAGTCAAAAGTCCTCTTAGTTTCCTTGATTCAACTTCACTTGCTCTCATTTAGCTTCGATTTCATTCTTTGAAGCTTATAGTTCGTTCATTGACATTAATAAACCTGGTATAATATGGACCCCTACGAAAGATAACTAAAAATTAGTTGTAAAAAACTTAGGATCAATAGTTGAATGATGCTATGATATACCTCACAGCTCACGCCACTACTCCAGTCTTAAGGTTGAACTGTAAACATCCACAATCACAAAAATAAATGATAAAATTAGAAAAAATTAAAGGGAAGCAAAAAATGTATACCTGAATTAGGTCGAAAAGAGCACCTTGATCCACTTCCAAAAATTCGGAATCGAAGGATTTCAAATAAGTAAACATATCACAAAACTAAGTCAAACCCATATTATAGAGCCATGAATAGAATCCGAGACATAGATAAGTAAACTCATCGACAAATTAGTAAAAAAGAAATGGATTAAACCAATGTTGCAAAAGTTGCTAGGCGCTCCCTAGTCGGAGTCAGAGTACTCGAGGAGTTCTCGGCCTAGTCGGAGAGTACCCTGGGAGTACTTGGGTTAGGCCTAGAGTACTTGGGCCTCGGCAACTTACCTTATAGCGATTACTCAGGAGTACTCAGCCTCCGAGACCTTGTTTTACAACATTGGATCAAACAAATTGTATTCGAATTAGGGCACATTTGTCAGAATATCCAATACAAAAATCAAACAAAATCGTAAAGTTTTTGTTTGAAAGACCATGCTATCAATGCAAGTTCCAGTAAGCATTCATATAGCAAATTCAAATAGAAAACCAAATCACATCAGCAACACACATTCAATAAAACTGTTACAAACCAATGATATATGTAGTAAACTAAAATCATTAGTGCACAAACTCAAATAGAAAACCAAATCACATCACCAACGTTTGTACCTCTTGTCAACAATCATCTACCCAAATTTTTTTCTTAAATGCCCTTCTTGTTCCTATTAGTTATCAATTTATAGTTAATCAGAAGTATGATGAACTTAAATTTTAAACCTTACTTTGATAACTTAGTGCTTAAATCAGCCCAAATTTGGTTTTAGCCCTATGTAAAAAGATATGTCAAACCTTCATAAAGTTGGCTGAAACGGATGTAGAAAAAGAAGAGAGAAGAAGTTGATGGGTCGTTCGACTTCATCTTCGTTGCAGGAAGGATGGGCTCGAAAGAGCGATTAGCTTAATTCAAGCACATTCAAAGCATAGCTTTGAAGATGGCGGTCATAAATCATCAGAAGTTTACACATAACTACCATAACCATCTTCCTCGTCTTCTTAATTCTGGTCGTTCACCAGCTCAACATTACCTCCTGCAACAAACAAAAATAATAAACCAAATCAAATTTAGTATCTGGGTATGAGAGGAAAACGAAAAGAGAGAGAGTATGACAGGCCATGGAATTCAAAATTAGAATTTCATCTTGTGAAGTAGGCTTGTACTTTAGCCTGGTTGGTTGTGTAAGGATTGTGTTGTGATTGGTAATACTTTTGATGCGGATCAGGACTCCTCACCGTTGGTTTGAGAAGTGATTTTGGACGGTAGATTGTGAAGGTTTCTGAAAAGTGAGAAGAGTCACTTTTGGTGTGGTGTCAAGAGTCATATATGAGCGGGATAAGGTTTTTGGGAGAATGTGATATTTAATAGATTATCCACTAAAGACTTGTACAAGAAGCTCACACGGCTTGTACATTTTTAAAAAGTGGCAAATGACAAAAGTTGCCCCTCGTATATCCATATTATATAGAGTATAGATTAAGCAAAATGAAACATAAAGAAATGAAAAAAAAAACGTAGATAATCATTATCTACAAGCAAATGGAAGGACTTTTAATCCCACATCGAAATGTAAAGGAAAAAAAAGAGCTGTGTATGCGCTTCCTTATAGATCCCACATCGACAAATTGAAGTTGCCCACTGTCCTGTGAGCATTATAAATAAGACAACCTTAGTATAGCTTTAGTACACCAAACTTTAAGGGAACACTCTTATATATAAAAGAGGATACCGAGCCTACGATACCCTGGTAGGTGTTGTTAATAGTCATTTTTTGAGCGCTAGTAGGAGCACGAGTAGGGGAGACTTTACATCAGTTGGCCGTAGATAATTTGAGGTATGTTCTCGTTTAAGTTATTTATAGTTCATTATTATTTTAATTAGTATTATTATTGGTAGCCAAATATTATTATTTTTAGGTGTTAGGATTATTATTAGGGCGGGTATTGGGTAGCCTAGCCTTAGTTAGGCATGGACTGATCACCCATGCTTAAACAAGGCAGCGTTAACCAATATCCAACCATGATAATAACTAGTTTGGTGAACCATTACCTAACCTAGGATGATGTAATTGTATTAGGACCCTGGTGTAGTACTCAATTGGAATAGCAAGGTGTTAAGCAATCGTGAAACAGGTGAGTTTTATGAATGTTTTCAAAATGTGAGCATGCTTGTCCAAACTGGTAATTGTTAATATTGCACTCATGACTGTTAGGAAGCATGTGTATAATCTAATCACACATACACACGATATTTGTGGTCCCTTATACGTGCTAGCTACGGCAGGATTTATCGGTACTGCTCCTGCATCATACTCCCCGTCTTAAAAAAAACTCATCCTCGAGTTTTGACTTCGAAGCAAAGCCACCTGGGTCAAACAGAAAATCAACTCGATTCTGATTTGTGATCATCACAACCCGCCCAAACAATTCAACTATATAATGGGGTCTAGGTTTTATTGTTATGCAGTTTTTGGTTGATTTATAAAATATGAACTTTGTTCATGGAACCTTGGTTCGATTATATTGTCTTTGATTAATCAATTGTTCTTGAGCCATTTGATGCGCTTCCAAAACTACATCAGGTGGTATTAGAGCTTTGGTTTTCAAGTGGCTCTGTGTGAAGCGAACTATGTTTTTACTCGTCGAATAGCCGACCGAGGCAACAATAAAATCATGTTCGATTCGCAAGATCGTAAGATCCAGGAAACTGACTCAAAGGATGTCATCTGGATGAGATCGTTGGAAAAGAGGAGCATCCTGAATTCTGCGGTGGTTACAGGTTCTGGGAACCGACTTAGAGGCTTTCATCCGTGATGAGAACTATGAGAAGGAGGAGTATCCAGGGAATTGTAGCGTTATTTATCCCTCACCTCCTTTTTTGATGAATACGGAGACGATGAATGGTATTCTTGGTTATACGGGGTGGCTTCCATTGGCGGGGCGATGGCTAATAATGGTCATACGATGGTTGAAGATGGTGTCACGATTGTTATGGGTGGGGATGCGCCAGTCATGGTAACTCCATCTATCGACCCGAAATTCATGGGGATGCTGAGTATTTCTTCGATAAAGGTGACTAAATATATGGTATCTATTATTTCAAATCTTCTTCACTCAAAGGGGCAAATGCACCAGCCAGCCAGTTGGTGGCGAACACGCTGTGCTGTAAGCTAAGCAGTTCACCTTGTAGACGGAGGAGAGATAGAAAGTGTGCCGTGCTTGATTCATAAGATTCTATAGTGGACCCAGTATATTATTTCATTTAGCCTGCCTCTCCCATGACTTTCCGGACCAACCAACCCGGATCTGTCTTCGCAGGTCTCTTTGCATTTTGGAAGCAGTGCATGCAGAAAAATCGAGCAATGGATCTTAGAAGCATTCCGCTTTTTCGGCACGACTCTTTCTATTTCCGCGCTGACATTGAGTTACTCCCCGTCTTAAAAAAAACTCGTCCTCGAGTTTTGACTTCGAAGCAAAGCCACCTGGATCAAAAGGAAAATCAACTCGATTCTTATTTGTGATCATCACAACCCGCCCAAACCAGTTCAACTTCATGGGTCGTCTCAGTAGACTCTAGACTTGTAGCAGTTGGATCAAAGGGAGCACTGAACCGCCTCGTGTTCACTTTAGTTGATGAATTGGTATTTACAATCGATGGCTTTAAATCTGTGAGATACATAGAGCCATCACAATTCACAACACCAATTTTTTTAGTTGTAAGGCCATACTCCAAAGCTTCCACAAAATCTTCATGCTTACGTGGATTTCCACTTTGTAGGTGATTATTTTTTTCTTTGCCATTTAAATGCAAGGAATCCCAATACGAATACCAATTCCCAAATTCATTGAAACCGTGATGTTTCTCCATATTTGAGGAAATAAAATTATATTTTTCCCTTAAGATCTCATCATCATTAATAGATATATTAAAATTCAAAACTAGCTTATCCTTTCCGTTATTCAAGCCTTCCACAACTTTTGGCTGAATTAATGGAGTTTCCAATCCAACGCCACCAGCTGTATTATCACTATTATCCACCATAACAACACCCACAATGGTGCATTCAGTAACAAAACAATCATCAACAATTGCCGCCAAAGCCGTGTTTGTAAGTCTATCATGAATAGATTCACCAACATATGATCCATTAATCATCGCATGCGAAGAAAACTTACCAGACTCATCAAAATTTAATAACGGAAACCTTGAAGTCATGATGATCATGACCGTCCATATCTTTCTCGTCCAGAATAGTATTCCCGCTTAGAACCATCTTCAAAAATGAACATTCTTCTTCATCAAAATCAATACTGTCTTCATCGAATTTGGGTTTGTCTTCCAATAAACACCCTTGATAGGTCGATTCATTGAACCGAGTGTGGGGGTGGTCGAAAGGATGCTCCTCTTTCTCGTTCACAACGTCCCAGACGATGTTTCCCGATTCGGTTTCCTTAACGCGCCTCTCCCGTTGCAACTCAAGATCGCGGACTCTTTGGCGGAGTCGTCTGATCTCTTCAAGATCTCGGACTCGTTGTCGGAGCCTTTCGATCTTAATAATATCTTGTGGATCGCGGTTTTCCGATCTTGTTGCCTCGTCTGGCGGATCTACGGTCACGGTTGAATCGATCTCCACAAACATGTGAATCACCCATGTTCTTGCTGATGCCTCGGTCGGCGAATCTTCGAACAAGAAAACACTCGCCTCCATGTAGAGCCATTTGATAAACCTAGAGCTCTGATACCAACTGATGCAGTTTCGTATGCAATCAAATGGCTCAAAATACTCAAAGGATTCAAAAGCTTAACAAAAACCTCAAAGGTTCTTTATAATAATCAAAACTCAAAAACTAACTAAAAAAAAACCCTAAATCCCAATTTATAGTTGGGGATCACAAGTCAACTAGGAAACTAAATGAAGATAAAAATAGAATTCAAATTTTAAATAAATAAAAGATAATACGGATGCTCCTGCATCACTATATCTAGGGTGTAGTCAAGGTTGCAGAAGGCGGCTAGGCGCTAGGCTAGAAATTTTATAGGAATTTAGACCTAGGCGATGAATTAGCATTTGTGGCTTAATCAGAGTTGGACGGAGCTGGGTGGGGCTGGGCGGTGCTGGCGGGGCTGCCAGAAAACCTGCCTGAAGAGGGGTTGTTGGCTGCTGCTTATTAAGGAAGAAGGAGAAGAGGGGCTTCTTTCTAGATTTTAATGCTTTTAGGGTTATTCAACTTATCTATTTTACCATTTAACCCCTCCATATTTCATTACTTTACATTTATAACCAAAAACTTGTACTTTTAATAAAATTAGTTTGTTTATTTAAACATTTAACCCCTCAAACTTCAATCTTTTAAACCTTGTGTGTAAATATCTTAACATATTTTCTAAAAACACCTAAATTCGTGTATATATATATATAATACGTATAAAAATACCAAACGCCTAATTCCCGCCTAATTTTGCCTAGTCCCGACTAGTCCCTAGGCTAGACCTCACCGCCCGCCTAGCGCCTAGCGCCTTCTGCAACCTTTGGTATAGTGGGCATTGACTGTATGATGTTTTAAGTGTTGTTGACACCGTCACGAGGACCCATGCGTGGGTGGCGGCGTGGCGGAAAGATTATAGTGACATGGGCAGATACAACTCATGAATATGAAATTATGTGTTTTACAACTTGTGTGTATTCATGAACTCACCAGCATTGTCTGACGTCGTTTTAAGCATAGGTCGCAGGTAGTGAAGGCTAGTGCTTGTACATGCTGTTTTATCTGGAAGTTATATGATCAATGGAATACGATATGCTAGTTCATCTGTTTTGATGATGTATACTGCCGGTTAAGAATAGTTTGTTGAAGTTTGTACTTTTAAGTTTCTAACTCTTGTACCCTACGGTTTATGTTAATGTAATAAGTGTTTCTCTTATAAGTTGTGATCATTGTGTATGGTGCAATCCTTATCTGAGTGTGGGCGTCACACTTTAGTTAATAATTATGGTACAAATATATCTATATAAGATATATTGGTGATCCGTTGTTTAGTATATAACTATAGTAGTACAAATAAAACTATTTTATTAGACTTAAAAGTTTATTGAATTAAATTATTATGGAAAGAATTTTATAAGAATGATATATAATATAATATAATTTATAGTTTGATATGAATTGATTAAATATAAGTGACACATATTAATTCACATTGTCACACCCCGCCAAGGTGAAACACGGGGATGCGACGACCGAAAAGTTTTCAAGCACAAGGTTCAAGCAACACACAGTTTTATTTATTAAATAGTACCACCGTATGAGATGGATATTGTCATTAATTAGTTAAAAACGTCACCATGGCGTTAACAAAAGAATATTGTCTATTACTCTCGAAATCAAATAACATAAGTTCGACAAAGAAAACCCATCATAGTGTACCCACGCAGTGCTTGCTCGAACCCTTCCCTCAAATCCCTGTGGCCCTCCATCTAGTTACCTGAAACACATGCATAACGAGTTTGTCAACAATAATGTTGGTGAGTTCATGGGTTTGTTTGTAATATGGTAAAACCAACGTGTAATTCGTGTATGACCAATCATGAGCTAGCTAAGCAAATGATCACTGTGCAAACCATGAGTCCCATAACCAAACCTCTTAACTGTTGTGACTCGCGCATTGTACACTAAAGACAATGTATGTATTGTAGAATACTAACACTCTTTTGTATGTAACCGTTAGAAGCGACTAACCAAGAGTGGGGGTGTCAACCCAATAGATCTATTAAAGTGTTTCCATGGCTAAATGTTTAGCAAATGGTTACAGTAAACGTTGTACGAGGACACAAGTATTGATGCACTATTTCCCTCAAAATGTAAAATAGTAAAATGGGGCCATGAAAACTCACCTGATAGCAGTGTAGGTGGTCTGGGAAAACTGTAGATGATCACCGTCCTGACAAATGATACCCTATAATCATTATGGACATGGTAAGTCGTCTAGCCTTGTTTATCATACAAATTGTTCACCCAACGTTTGGGACTTGGTTATTGTGTGACCCTTGTACGCATGTTATCCAAGAGTGTGCTAGTGATGTGTTTGGTTATTGTGTGACCCTTGTACGCATGTTTCACCCAACGTTTGGG
>JAUTDX010003008.1:0-46814 GCA_030844895.1 Ambrosia x helenae
CTGATTTTGTCGATTTGTTTCTTACAGTGTTCAACGGATCCAAAGCCGGTGGATGTTGATATCCATACAGATTAGCAGGACTAGTTTTTGCCATATTACAACTTCTAAGCATAATTTTACTGATGTCACACGTTGCCTGGCCGATCTTCATACTCTGCATGATCATCATTGCTATATCAGTATGGTATCAAGTAAGTTCAAAACATGAATTTTGAAATTTTAGAACACTTTTATATCATATACATTCTAAAATTATTTTTTTATATTTTAGGCATACTACATTACTACAGCAAGGGAACTAGCTCGGATGATCGGGATCCAAAAGTCACCGATTCAACATCATTTCTCAGAATCTATTTCAGGGGCATCAACAATCCGTTGTTTTAATCAAGAAATCCGCTTCTTGAGTAAATGTTTTTAACGTTATTGATGACTATTCTCGGGTGACATTTCACAACACTGCGACAATGGAGTGGCTTTGTGTGCGGATTAACTTCCTATTTAATCTTGTGTTTTTCATCCTACTAGTCGTCTTGGTTCACTTGCCTCGCGCATCCATCGACCTAGTAAGATTCTTGACTAAAACTTGCAAAATGGATGGGTTAGACGGGTTGGGTCACATGTCAAAACATGTAACTTTTGGTATGCGTTGGGTCGACCTGAAACACCTTTTGTCCATTTTTTAAATAATTAGCAATGTGATATTTGACCCATTTCAACTTTTTTGGTACATGTTTAACTTTTATGTAATAATCACAGGTTAGCCGGGCTAGCGGTTACATATGGATTGAGCCTGAATGTGTTGCAAGCATGGGTTATATGGAACCTATGCACGTAGAAAACAAGATGATTTCGGTCGAAAGAATTCTACAGTTTGCAAATATTCCAAGTGAAGCTCCTGCAGTTGTCGAAAAGCACAAACCCGACCCTAACTGGCCAACGGAAGGACAAATCGAGCTCAAAGATCTACATGTCCAATACCATCCTGCTCTACCAACAGTTTTGAGAGGCATCACTTGTACTTTCCCTGGCCAAAAGAAAATAGGGGTCGTGGGAAGAAACCGGCTGTGGAAAGTCAACGCTGATCCAGGCTCTATTCCGAGTGGTTGAGCCCACAAAAGGTCAAATATTAATCGACGGGCTTGATATTTCCATAATCGGGTTACATGATCTGAGGTCTAAGTTGGGCATAATCCCACAAGACCCAACTTTGTTTCAAGGAACCATGAGATTTAACCTTGACCCATTAGAACAACATTCAGACCATGAATTTGGGAAGTAACTAAACAAGTGTCGGCTTGCAGATATAGTACGCAAGATAAGCGACTCCTTGATATGCCAGGTAGGTTTTTTTTTTTTTTTTTTTGTAACTTTATCTGGGATTTGATCAGTCTGTCATTGTTTGAAAACTACAAATTTTTCAATGCATTGAAACTGAATTAAAAAAAAAAAAAAAAAAAAACTATGCAGTTGCTGAAGATGGCGAAAACTGGAGTGTGGACAACGACAACTAGTATGCTTAGCGCGTGCATTGCTACAAAAGCGCAAAGATACTAGTTCTAGACGAGGCAACTGCTTCGATTGATACAGAAACAGATAACGTGATGCAGAAAACAATAAGGGAGAACAAGCAAATGCACGGTTATAACCATCGCTCATAGGATTTCCACCATTTGTTGATAGTGATCTAGTTCTCGTTCTTGATCAAGGTAACATATGTAACTCATTTAACTTATGTTAACCGTTACATTTTGTTTTAAACTTAAAATTTAATCGGTTTTATGGGAAATGCAGGGAAAGTGCCGAGTATGATACTCCAGCGCGGTTGCAACGTGATGGTTCTTCGGCGTTTTCAAAGTTGGTGAATGAATTCTTGAGGAGATCGTTATAACTGCATAGTTGGTTAAGGCTTTAGATATGAGTGTACAGTGCATGGGTTGCTAAGGTGATTAGTAAAGTTGTTAGAAGCAAAGATTTTAGGAGTAACATTGATTTTAGGAGTAACATTTTTTCCTGGATCGGTTTCAGTTCATATTACGAACCACATGTCCCTAATCGATTCCCATTGTAATCTCCAAACTACAACCCAAATTGAAACTGGTTTTCTGGAAGAACCGGTCTTGAACTGGTTTGGAGAAAAACCGGTATAAAAAAACCGATATTTTGAAATTTTATATGAAAAAAATCATATACAACAAAATTATACAAAAAGATTTCTACACATACAAATATATACTCATACACTTTAAAAAAATTGTAAAAATCAATAAAAGTTGATTTACGTATAAAAAAAATTGTGTTGCTTTTTTTAAGACAAAAGGTTGTGCGCAAAATTGGTTTACGAATCAAAACCAAACTGAAACCGGCATCCAAAACCGGTATTTTCAAACCGACCAAACCACTATAAAACCGAAACCCGTCAAAACCGGTTCGGGAAGGAACAGGTAAAGGCCCAACCGGTTGGGGTTTAAAAAAAATAAACCTTTATGTGCACCTCTAGTTGGGCATGGCTTGGAAGTTGGAAATCAAAGTAGTTGGGCCAGATCAGATCCTCTATCAAAAATATGACCCAGTGATCCATTTACCCAACGATTGCTTCATTCGAAGATAACAATAGACGTACAACCAAGTTTAAATAGAACAAGATTAAAAAGTACATATAACGTGGCCTACCCAAATGTAGCATAACTAATTCCAATATTATCGTTACCGATTAGTTTCGTTACAGTTTGGTACTCCTAACTAATAAACTTTGCTGTACGAAAAATGTTTACAGTGGTTTCATTAAAAAAATTTGTATGTTGTAACCTAAAAAGCTAAAAAATAAAGTTGTATTTTACAGCGATTTAACACCATAAAAAATGAATACCAATATAGTACTGGTATCAATATTATTTGGTCACTAATATATCATGTTTTGAATAAAACTTTGTTTTCAACAAAATCTTGTACCTAAATGTGAAAAAAATAAACACAACTACATAATCGGTTTATTTACTTCTTTTTTTTTTAACAAAATTGCTGTTAAAGAAAAATCAATTTTAAAAAACATAAAAAAAAGATTTTATATTATATTATCTGTAGTAGAGGTGAAATAGAAAATCGAAGAAAAGCAACTGGTTTACCAACCTTCCTTTATGTAATGTATATAAACTAGTATTTAGGACCAGCGCATTGCAGCGGAACATTAAGCCAAACGAAAAGTAGACGTAAAAACGTGCAAAACTCGAATTCGAATTCTTATTTGAATTTGGATTGGTTTGAAAATCATTTTTTTTATCTCATTTGAAATGTATAAAACAAATATTGTTTTTTCCCTATGATCTCGTTATTACTCTCACAAATAATAATGAGAAAAAAAAAAATCTTTTAAGGTTCATTGATAGTTTTGTAGTGGTGTGTATGGGTCAGTTTTAGCTCTAACCTTATAATAGCGAAGATTTCAGTTAAGAGACTCCGAGAATCGATCGTTTCAGTTACATTACTGTTTTATACCTAAAGTTGGTTTGTTTTTAGTTATTAACCGAAAATTTTGGCTAAAATTTGAGCTTTAAGCTAAACCATTTGAGTTGGGGGTGGGGATGAAGTTTTTAAACCTTATAACCATTAGAATTTACTAGCCAGAACCCGCGCGTTGCGGCGGGGTTGCATTGTGTTTGGCAGTTGCTTTTGGTAAATCAGGTTGTTGGTGTTGTACATTATACACAAACATACTGATAATGTGTAATGTATGATCGGAGGGCGTACAATTTTAGTAGAAAGTAGGTGTAGATGTTGTAACAACCCGGCTCAGACCCCTAAGAATTTTTCGCGTTTTTGTACCATTTTATAATAAATGATAACTAAATAAATATTAAAAGTAATATATTAAACTAGACGTTTATATTCGAAATTGAAAACCGAACCATTTAATATAATACAGAATATTAGCATACACGTTACGAGACCGAGTTTATACACGAAACGAACCCAAAAACGTACCCGATCGGAATCGGGTGAGTCACCAAGAGGAGGAGAACACTTGTGCTCCCCCTTCTTGATGACACACACTCTTTTCTTTTTATAAAACCCCACAAACAAACATCTGATCATCCATTTCATCTACACAAACACACACATTAGAAAGAGAAAGTGAGTGAGCTGGAGAGAGAGAAGGAGACCGGTGGTCTCCTCCACCCACGGCGGAGCTCCGGCAGCCGGTCAACACACCACCACCACACCCTCACCTCTACCACTATACTGATTATTATAAAAAACAAGGTAAAAAACCCCTCTTTCTAAATATTATGGTTATGGTGATTGGCTATGGTTTTGAAGTGGTGATGATGGATAATTGTTGTTGAGGGGTAGACGATGGTGACAGAGGAGACAAGGTATGTTATGGTTAGTTATGGTGATAGTGGTTTTGGTGGTCGATGGCAGTAGAATAGTGGTGGTTGTCGCGTGGTGGTTCCCAGTGGGTTCGTATGGTGGCTGTAGTCAAGGGTGAGGGCTTGAAGATGGTTTTCAAGGGTGGTTACGGTGACTGTGGTGGTGGTCGATGGTGGCTTAGTGGATGGGTATGATAGTGGTTGCCGGTGGTGGACCTAACTAGGCAAGAATGACAGGTTTTGTTTGGTTAACCGGGTTCGATCAGAGGTTCGGGTCAGGACCAGAGGCGGGTCAAGGAATGGTCAACCAAAGTCAACACTGGTCAACAGAGGTTGACCAGGTCAACTAGACAGTCAACCGGTCAACACAAACTATAGGTATAACCGACTCCTAAGACTCGACAAACTTAATTAATTATAATTATTTATAGTGTATTTATATTGCATGTGGGACCTTGACGAGCATCTTAACGAACCGGACATAAAAGGCGAACATATATATGTACATACTAATACTAACAAGTAATGACAAGATTGGGTTAACCACATGACGAATTGGACCTTCGGACTAGTAGTATGGATATTAGATAACTTGTGGATTGTGAATATTAAATAACTTGGAGTTTTGGACATTAATTTACGGACAATTGAACTTGGATATAAATTGGATAAAAGCGACATATTACTATAAGTTATGTAGGTTAAACCAAAACAATAGGACAATGACTTGGATGTTTGGCGTGGATACATAGACGTTAGATCTAAGACTCGAACTTAATAACTAAGGCATATGATTCGGACATTACCATACTTAAAGACAATACATATAGAGCGGACATTAGTTGTGATATTATGGACTTGATTCTTAGAAGTCGGACACTTGGACAATAAGATATTGGGCGTGCATACCAAGCTTCGAACTCGACATTTGGACACCTTACTACCTATATAATACCGCTACATAAACTCGCCAAAATATACCTTATGAACATATATGTCTAAATGAACCATAGTGGTAACACTTAGATAATATACTTGACAATTAAGACTTGGACATAGACTCGACATGTGACACTTAGAATATGGACTCGACGACTAAGAATGAGACATAGATGCCTACGATTTGAATAGATATTTGGAGTCAAACGCTTGACCCTTTAGATATAAACGTTGGACATAATATAAAAGGAGACATACATAAATAATGAACCATACGTTCGTGCTCGTCCCCACACGTAACCATTACGAATGAAAACCAAAGATTAATGATATTAACAATATGTGTCGACATAGGGCCCAACCTAGAGAGTGTCAGTATCCGATACTGAGCATCCGGTTTTATATTTTGAGCTATGCAACCAGGTGAGTTTCGTGAACTCCCCTCTTTTTACTTTTTATAAATGTTTTGGGGGTGACGCATGCTTCTAAAATTGTTTTGTACATTGCTATGGGTGTTAGTTTTACAGAGCGTGATTACCTGCTTGCTTGTTATGCATACTAAACCAGGCACTCATTAACTCTAGGATAGAGCCGACTTAATATATGGGTAGTACTACTTGGGGAATCCCCACGCACAGTGGTCCGGCCTAGACCCGGAAACCCCCACTGAGACCGACGGGTCGTTGCGGCATATATTTTGCCATTGGGGAACCTGTGGGGCAGGGCATAGGTTGAGAGCTATGACAGTAACAGGCATAGTTTATGTTGATACATCTAGACATGGTTAGGCATGGGCTAGGTGCCAAGGGTTGAGTGGCCAGCTTGTAGGACTGTAACACCATAACCAGGAAAACGTGTTGAAAACTGTTAAACTTGTTTGAATAATTGAAACTGTTTTGATAAACTATTTTGGGCGCCTATGTAACTAAACACACGAACTCACCAACATTATTGTTGACCCACAACTATTTTAAGCATGTGTTCAGGGTACCGGCGTTAGAGATATGAAGAACGTATGATTGCAACTCGGAGTCACAACCAGTGGACGAACCAGAAGACGATCGAGTAACCATATAAAACCGCGCAAGTTACGGTCAGAGACTAGTTTTAGTTAATGAAAGTGTATTATGTAAATAAATGATGTTAATAAAGATAGTTATTATCGTACTGCTTCCGTTGTTGCTTGCATTCGCGTGAATGTCATACCAAACTGTAATTTCGTCCAGGCCCCCTGTGGCCGGGTTGTGACAGATGTTGTAGTAGAATAACACGTTAAGTTTGTAATAAATATCATGCGGTGTAAAATTAACCTACATTTTGAAAACAATAGATGACACCATAGAATTTTCTAAATACAAAAAATACAAGTGAAAAATAATGATTAAAAGAAATACTCCTAAACACAATATATGTAAGCGAAGTCCTTTGATATTGAAAGCTCGTATGAAAATATAAAGCGACTCAGGAGAATACTGAAAACTTGAAGAAGACAAGATTTCAGTCTCTGGTAAAAAGAATTAGCTAAATACTATAATGAAGCCATAAAAAATAAAGAATGGCGTGTGGGATGGGCTTGCCATCCCGTGATACTAACTGGTCCATTTTATGGTATATTCCCTAATATTGTCCGAACGTATATACGTCATTTCTTATGTGGGCGATTGTTTCGTCTAATAAGACACCCATAGATGTAAAGGAGAAGTTTGTGTTGTATGCACGGATCAAAGAAATCATTTGATCAAAGAAACCATGATATTTTTCTTGATTAATACAATAACCATGACGTTGTTTTTGATTAACATAACATTTGTCTGATTGTAATTTTTAACCGTAAACTTTTATTACATATATAATAATTTTAAACTAAAAGTCATCATGTATTCTTGTGTGATAATTATTTTGGTGGAAGTCCTTTGATATTGAAAGCACGAATAAAAAATAAAATTGATGCGGGAGAATACTGAAACTTGAATCAGAAGACAAGATTTCAGTCTCTGAAAAAAAAAGTAGCTAAATACTCTAAATGAAGCTATACAAAATAAAGAATGGCGTGTGGGTTGCGTTTGCCATCCCGTGGTATTAACTGGTCGATTTTGTGGTATATTCCCTAATATGCTCCAAACGTATATATGTCATTTCTCATGTTGACGATTGTTTCGTCTAATGAGACACCCATAGGTGTGAAGGAGAAGTTTGTGTTGTATGCGCGGATCAAGAAACCATGACATTTGATCAAAGAAAACCATGAGGTTACTCTTGATTAACACAATAGCTATGACGTTGCTTTTGATTAACACAACACTTGTCTGATTGTAATATTTAACTGTAAACTTTTATTGCATATACAATAACTTTTAAACTAAAAGTCATCATGTATTCTTGTTTGACAATTATTTTGGTGGAAGTCCTTTGATATTGAAAGCACGTATGAAAATATAAAGTGAATCAAGAGAATACTGAAAACTTGAAGCAGAAGACAAGTTTTCAGTCTCTAGAAAAAGAAAGTAGCTTGATACTCTAAATGAAGCCTTAAAAATAAAGAATGGCGTGTGGGATGAGTTTGCCATTCCGTGGTACTAACCGGTTGATTTTGTGGTATATTCCCGAATATGTTCCGAACGTATATACACCATTTCTCATGTTGGCGATTGTTTCGTCTAATGAGACACTTATAGATGTAAAGGAGAAGTTTGTGTTGTATGCGTGGATCAAAGAAACCATGAGGTTGCTCTTGATTAACACAATAACCATGACGTTGCTTTTTATTGATTGTAATTTTTAACCATAAACTTTTATTACATAAAAAATAACTTTTAAACTAAAAGTTATCATGTATTCTTGTTTGACAATTATTTTGGTGGAAATTCTTGATATTGAAAGCATGCATGAAAATATAAAGTGATGCGGGAGAATAAAATAACTTTTAAACTAAAAGTCATCATGTATTCTTGTTTGACAATTATTTTGGTGAAAATTCTTGATATTGAAAGCATGCATGAAAATATAAAGTGATGCAGGAGAATACTGAAAACTTAAAGCAGAAGACAAAATTTCAGTCACTGGTAAAAAAAAAAGTAGTTAAATACTCTATATAAAGCCATAAAAAATAAAGAATGATGTGTGGTATGGGTTTGTCATCCCATGGTACTAACTGGTTGAGAAGCGTATTTTTCTATTAATAATAAAGTGCGAGCCCAAGTTATTGAGAAGCGTATTTTTCTATTAAAAAACTTGTTTCTTGAATATATTAACTATACTAGATTATAATTTGGGAACGTCCC
Source organism: Ambrosia x helenae (assembly GCA_030844895.1). NCBI lineage: Eukaryota > Viridiplantae > Streptophyta > Magnoliopsida > Asterales > Asteraceae > Ambrosia > Ambrosia x helenae. The sequence continues at coordinate 8,591 of JAUTDX010003008.1, forward strand.
GGGGTTAAGAAAATCTAATATGGCATATCAATTTTACATATGAAAAGATGCGCTTTACATGTAAGAAAGCTTCGGGTAGCACCTAACCCAAAACAATTAACAATGTATCTCCAATGTTAACGCCTAACCTTAAACAATGTATAACTCTAATATTAATACATAACCTAGAACAATGTACAACTCCAATGCTAAGACATGTTGAAAATAGAATTCATATTTAGTGAGAGTGGGTTCGTGGCTGGGCAAGCGGTGGTACCTAGAGCATAGTCGAATAAGGTGGCAAAGCACGCTAAAGCGTGCAGGATAACCAACATGTTTTTTTCCCTTTGGCTTTTGACACATTTGGCCCATTGGCACCGGAGGTGATCAGATTCCTGACGAGAGTCAGCGGGTAGTCCACAACAACTTCTCGACCCCCTAGGGGATCAAGCATTGGACATAAGACACGTAACACTTAGCAACCGGGACAAAGGCCGATTGGTGCATGTATCCCCTTGTATTTCGGCTATTAACGCTACCACATGATGCATGATTAATCATCCACTATTTTTAAACGTTATTTTCACGAAATTAGTAAAATAACGTTAAAAATAGTGCAATTTCACTTTTGCCCTTCAAGAGGCCCACACATATATACCTTAAATACGCACAACGTAAGTGGAGCGTAATCAAGCAAGTATTATCTAATATCATATTCGTCTCGATCTATAAGAAAATGAAACTAATTTATACGTGGTCACATGATATTCTATTAAGTTTAGTTCCTAATTTGATTTATTAATTAATCAATTATTTGTTCTCCTGTTTAAATATATGTCTAGTTATAATATATGTTTTTTATTATTCAAAATTTAAATCCCCTAGGAAAATAGATGTACCATGTTACTAAAAGGACGAAAAATTGGAACCCGAGAAGATAAGGTATCAGTTATCACAAAATGTAAATGTGTTACTCGTGCTGTCTTTTTTCCCTTCATTTTTCGACCCTCTTAACCCGGGTAAAACAATTTTTGAATGCAGTACACCAACAATGTCATATCATATCAATGTATATCATACGTATAGTCTAGTCATATTATTAAGGTTTTACCACTGTTTCTCTTAATATATATATATAAAAGTTGTAGATATAAAATAAACGGTTGTAGTTTCTTTTTTAAGTTTTTTTTATATTTAACATCAACTTCTTACTCCAAAATGTATACCACCTAATCACCTTCAAGACCGGCCCTATGGGCTTATTGGTCTAAGACTCTAGGCAATGGCCTGGGGCCTCCAATTTAACTACCTAAATTAAGGCCGTTATCTTCTAATTTGGTCGAACTCTTTTTCACACTAAATGTAACCGTGTAACGTCCTTAGTTATTTCCATGTGATTTTTTATCAAAACGGGTGTATTCTATTAGGTTTTTGATTATTAAGTTGATGATAAATCCTTTATTTCATTTATAGCGAAACAAGAGGATGAAAGTGGGACCTAAGCCATGGTGGCATGACGTGTGTATGAGTTGGAGAATCATAAAGAGAGAGGCTAATGTACAAAGTTTCTTAACATACAAAGTGTAAGAAGCATTCTCAGCCATTAGATTTAGGCGGTGGCAAGATGGTAATTAACAATCCTAATCATATTTGGGTTAATCTAACCTAGGGCAAATTAGGAAAAACACGTTTAAATTTATGTGAAACCATAACAACAGACATAATCGATGCAAAAATTTTCATCGATTGAACCTGATTTTTCATCGTTTTCAACTCGATTAAATGTTCAGAATGATTAAACAATTCGATTACAAACAAAATCAAAACGTATTTGCAAAAAAATAGAAAAAAAAAAACAGAGTATGATAATTCAATTGATAAAATTAGTCGAATCATATTCAAAAATCACTATCAACGCATGTATTATTCACAGAAACGAACAATGTTGATAATAGAAGAAGAATTAAAGGAAAAAAATGGCTTTCAAAAAAGTTTCAGACAATGAAGATCAAAAACTGTTAAACAGAAAATCATAAAACGCACTTGGTTTTTTTTATAAAACGCATTTGGTTTTTTAAGCACTATTTAAACTAGTTTTTACAAAACGCACTTGGTTTTTGTAAAACGCACTTGGTTTTTGTAAAACGCATTTGGTTTTTGTAAAACGCACTTGGTTTTTGTAAAACGCATTTGGTTTTTATAAAACGCACTTGTTTTTTTGTAAAACGCACTTGGTTTTGTAAAACGCATTCAGTATAATTAAAACTCACATTTTCCTCACTTTTTCCCCTATTCAAACCTCTTACAAGCAGCTTTCTTCTTCTTCTTCCTGTCATTATCAGTGCTTTGCAAAACAAAGGAGATGTGCCTGGTTTGGGTGTGAAGTCGATTTTGACATGGATGAAGTTGACCGGTACAGTATTCACTTTTTATAAGCCGAAAATCGTCGTAATTGGTACTGAAACAGGAAGGTGAGGATCGTGGGTGGTCGTGGTGTCGGGGCAGAAACAATACCTTCAGACCCTTCTTTTTCACCACAAAAATTGGCTCATTCATTTGAGTACTGTCAAGATATTCATTCTTTGAAACAGCTTCATTCTTGCACAATTATTCAAGGTCTTGGAACCAATTCTTTTCTGGGTTTGAGAAGGTGATGACCGGAATTGTGTCGGCGGGGAGAACTCAACCGGAGAAGATGACCGGAAGTGAAGGAATGGTCGGAGAAACGTCGTATGCGATTTGGATCTGTGTTGGGGCTTTTAAGGGCTTTGGATCTGGTAGTGGTGTTGCAGGAGTCTAGGTTACTGATTTGTCCTTGGTTTAACTACAATTGAGTTTAAATATAGTTTAATTAGGTTAATCATGGTTAGGTTAGGTTGACAAGTGGCAATTTCTCATGGCTTCTTACACTTTGTACATTAAGGATACTTTGTATCCTATACTTTCTCAATCATAAATACCATCGTACAAAACTAGAAAGAGGGGGGAAACATATGTATGGAAACCTTACTCTCTCCCGTCTCCACAAAGAATTTTCTATACGTTGCATGTTTGTTTTTTTTTTAATGAAATGGAGAGAGAAGAAAATGGGTTTCAATAGGATTTGATTGTATTGAAGAGAGAGAGGAAGATGGGTGGGTGGATCAACTTTATTAGATAATACTTTGAATTAATTAATAAAATAAAATATGAAAAATAATATGACAAAAACACAAATAATACTTTTAGTATGCCTTTCATTCATTAAAATATTAGAAAAATAAAAAAAATATACATGATTTTATTTTTATTTTTTTGTTTTGTATTTTATAAATATTTTAAAAAAATACACTCGAACATTTACGAGCCGAGCTCGAGCTTGACTTTTCAGCTCGACCAAAAAAAACGAGCCGAGCCGAGCTGGCTCGATTTGTGTTCGAGTCGAGCTCGAGCTTAGCCTGGCTCGACTCGGCTCGATTACACCCCTACCGTTGAGAACTCGACGTAAAATGGGAAAAAAATTTGCACACTGCTGTAAAAACACGTAAACCCCGCTGTAAAAAAATAAAAAGAAAATACATGAATTTACGCTGAATTACACCGATGTAAAAGATTTTTACTCCCATATAAGTATATTAATATTTTATTCAATATTTTATTGTTGTTTAATTTTGGACCACATATTCATTTTTTATTAAAATAAATGTATGGTTATAAAGTGAGTTTCTATGGTTCTCACCACTCAGAGAAGTTCTCAAATAATCCTATTCATATATATATATATATATATATATATATATATATATATAGGTAGAGGATCCTGTAGGAAAATTGTTTTGTGTAGGAAGTGTTTTCAACCATTGGATCAAATCTGATCAAATCTTAAGATGAGGGACATTTTATACTTTTTAACCATTTTATTAGTTATATCAATCCCACTTTTTTAGCAACTTCCTCTGGTGATTATGGAGATTTATTATCCTTAAATAACTAATTATTCTTTTTTTCAACTTCATTCATAACATCTTCTTAATTCCTACAAGATCCCAGTATATTCTATAATAATCAGATTTGATCTTCATTTTCTTATAATAATCAGAAGCAGTGTTTTTTAACTGTTACCAATGATAGTGTTTTATTAGCTGTTAGTAAGAGTTTATGAACATAAGACAAAGTTTTCTAAAAAATAAATAGTGTTTTTTAAATGTTACCAATGGTAGTGTTTTATTAACTGTTAGTAATTAGTAGTGTAGTAAGTAGCGTTTTAGAACATAAGTAAATCAGTTTTTTTTATTTTAACAATAGTGTTTTTAAAACACCGATTGAAACAATAGTGTTCCTAAGTTCCTTGGGTTAGTTATTTGTTATGGTATTGATTGGTTTGAAATTTTAAGATTTTATTTTTTATAATCGAAATTGCTAACTTAAATGGGTATTTAATTTTGTTGCAAATGTGTAGTGTTTTTGAAAATTGTGATTATATTCGAATCCTGCATCTGAGATGGGTATACAAAAGTGCAATCAAGTATGTGAAATGAGGTTTTAATTTTGTGGATTAATTTGTTATGTGATTTTTATCTAAAATCCCCTGCAACGATAATGTGTTTGTTAACATGTATGAATAAGTAGTGCTTTATACGAATAAGTAGTGTTTTATACGAATAAGTAGTGTTTTATATGAATAAGCATTGTTTTTATAAGATGTTTTGTTAACAGGTGATCTAGTGTTTTATACGGCTAAGATGAAGAAGCCTGTGTTTTTTTATTTTATGAAAGAGATTTAGATGAGAGAGAAACACTATAATCTATTATTTTGAAGATTTTGAAATTTTGAAATTCAAACGTTTTCCCCCCAAACGGTCATATTTCTCACCCTATAAATACAACACTTCCTCCCAATTCTCAGTCACACATTTTCCTCATCCTCAAATCCTCAACACAATGAATAATATGGGCGGTTTTCAACCAGGAGCTGCCGGACCGTCTAATGTCCGGCGGTACTCTCGCCGGGTCCGGGGACGGGGCCGGCCCCGGAGACTACCATTCACCTCCTCTCCTCCTCCTGCTGCTGCACAACCTCCTCTTCCTCCTCCTCCTCCTCCTCCTCCACAACATTGGTTATATCCCCCTCCTCCTCCTGCTGCGGCACCACCAACCTTTCCTCATCCTGAAGTCGGTGATGACTTCACGGATGAAGAATGGTCCTGGGCCATGGATTATTGCATGGCTATTAATGAAATGGACCGACTAATGTTGTCGGCCCCCACCCCCCGAACTGCTGCTGCTTTCCCCCACCCCAAGACTACCCCCACCCCCCACCACCAGACTACCCCCACCCCCACCACCAGGATATCCCGACCCCCCACCACCAGACTACCCCACCCCGTGAATATGGGGACCCAACTCCTGAGGACTTGGAAGTCCTCAGGGAAATTGAGGAGGAGGAATGCCTCTGGAGCATGCCTACCCCTCCTCGTGAGTATTACTATTTCCCCTCGGATGCGAGATCCGATGGACGGGACAGCTCACGTTCCGTATCCCCAGAGTACTACACACTCGAGGACTGGGACAACTACTCTCCATAGTGGAGAAAATTAGGATTAAATAAGTAATTTAGGAATTATCTGGTGTTTAATTAAGTAATTTAGGAATATGTAATGTTTAAATAAGTAATTTAGAAAGTGTGTAACTTTTTTTTTAATATTATTTGTAACTTTTTTTTAATATTAGTTGTGTGTTTTTTAATATTATTTGTAATTTTTTTATATTTATTTGCCTTTTATTTTAATTATTTTGAGTTAAAAGATTAAAAAAAAAAATCCACGTGGCCCAATCAGAAACAGGGGCTTTATTTATAAAGCCCAACCACTACACCCCTTTTTCACTTTCTCTCTCTATGCTGACTCAGCAGCCACGTGGACCAATCAGAAAGGGGGGCTTTATATATAAAGCCCCCTACTACGCATGGTCTAATAGATGTGAAGGAAAATAGAGTTGCCATTATTGCATGCAGCATGCAGCTGCAATTGACAACCATTCAAGATTTACAATAAATAAGTAAATTTATAACTTTAGACCACACAACTCAAATTATTTGTCAAATAACCTACGAGAAGGAAATCAATTAAAACTGGCAAACAAATACTGTCAAAGGACAACTTATGAAATTAAAAAAAAAAACATCTTTTGAGGTGCTCCCTGCCTATCTTGAAAGATCAGATATGACTAATCTCTGAGAAAGCGCCTTCCCAAACATCACTATGAATGTTCGTATCTCCATAGGGACCAATTCAACAACAAGCCTTTGAGGGCCAACGGGTCTACTCCTCTAGCCTGTAGGTTCATCATTCTTGGACCCTTCTACTTTCCAATACTAACCTTTTCTTTTCCATTTTCGATTTCTCTTTATTAGCGGATAAACTTATTTTCAACACGTTAGTTATCTTAAATTATTTAAGGAATGGAAGATAAATAAGAAACAAGTAAAAAACAAGGAATAAGAACATTAAGTTGAGTTGCATTTTGGATGTTAAATAGTTTCTTAAATTCGACACTTATTAGAACTAAAATATCCTTATCCTCTCTGTACTAAAACCAGAATGAACAAATACCAGCTTAGTCTCATTGTATGAATAAAACAAAAGCTCAATTTAATGGAGGAAGTTTTAATTCATTTACGTTAGTCCAAGTATTATTCTGGTTACAATACTTGTAACAATGGTTTTTAGTTACAACTTTAACTTATGTTACTCTAAAACTTACGACAAAGTAATTACTAACCAAATGACCATCTAATATTCATAATGATATGTATTTTGAGACAAGTTGGGAAACATTGTCTGCTTGTTCGAGAGAGATTGCAGTGTGTAGAGACGACACAAAAGAATGAATAAGCTCCAGCTGTAACTCAGACTCGGTTCAATCCAATTATTTTTTATGCATACTTATGAAATTGTGACAAACCACTATTTTGCAGCCAAATATCCTTAGCGATTTCAGAACACTCTCGGGTCATGCACAATCGCACAAAAGTTATTACTTGAATTTAATATGCCTACCTGTGATACAGTCTCCATCTAAATACCAAGCACTAAAAGGTAATGAAGGATTGCATGTGTTCCACCAATCTAGGCCAACCTAATAGAAAATTAATGACAAAACAATAGTTAATTAACTATATGCAACAAAAAAAAAACCTAATGTTACCTTTACCGATGTAATAAGAAAAAGAAAAACACAACCCAACAAGCACATATAAGAATCTTATAAAGTTGACACCCTGTTTAGAACATGGAGAGTTAATTTACCTGTTTGCGTTCTTTGGACCTTGCAGACGACTCGTGATTCTTAATCATCCTTATTGGCTTCTATTAAGCAGCCTAGTCTAAAGTCCCTAAGATTGTTTTTCTTTTCCCTCTGCCTGTTATCTCTTCCGCCCCAATGCCAAAGCCATCCACATTGACATTTATCAGATGGTTATCGTAACTGGAAATCACTCAACTTGGTAAACGTGGATGTGGAATTTTTACATATTTTTCTCCTACCGCCCCTGTCTTGGCCAAGAAATCCTCAAGCCTCATCATCTCACCCAACACTTCCTACTTACGACAACGCCCTGCCACAAACTCCTTCCAAACACCATTCATGCTCTTTGATAAAGAGGGCGACATAATCCATGTTACAAAAGTAAAACACAACTGTAAGATCCCACATCGGTTGTGTAAGGGAGAACAGAACTACTTATAAGGGAGTGGCCACCCTCACTATCACAACGTGTTTTGGCTAGTCCTTCGGGGGTGATGGGGGTGATACCAATGCAAAACCGTGAGCTTGGTCATGGTTTAACACGACTGGGCGGGTTGTGGTACAGGGTTACCTTGGGCTGTTACAACAACATTAAGGATAGTGAGTGTATGGAAGACTCCTCTCGTGAGTTTTTATTTTCCTTCAAATCATCTTAAATCGAAATTACCCATCAACTAAATACATAAATTTTCAAATTCAAAAGGACAAGATAGGAATGATATGGTCAAATTAGATATATGGCCTCTTTCTAAATACACATTCTTTGTCTAGTAACTTCATTTTCTAATACATCTTAATGGGTATTTCAGCAAAAAAAATGTTGATCAAATATAATGTTACATGAGAGCTTTATTCCAACAAAATGTAGAAGAGAACAAACTAGTTTCTTGATGGTGGTTGGTTGTTGAAGAATTATAGGATTTAACCCTTATGTACCGGATTTACCTCAAGGTCGAGTCAAGTTGGCGCTCAAGTTGCTTGAGTTCTTTACAATGAAATAGTGAAGTCCATAATCTCTAAACGGGATAAATGAAAAATAATTGCATATTATAACTCGACATATTTGGTGGATCAGTCGACTTCCATTAAACTGTGTGATAACTTTCAATCGTCTTAAGAATGCTGAAATATGATATAAAAAATATATATATAAAATTCAATCAAAACATATAAAATTTTATCAATTGTATACAAGATTACATATTTTTGGACTACAAATCTTGTAAGTCTCATTTGAATAAGTGAATTAATCGATCGGCCATGATTGCAAGGTTACAATCTAAGAATCCCATATTCGTAACCAATTGTTGAAGATATGTGTGTGTCAGAGTCCAGAGATGAAGCATATGGTAGGAGAATAGTTGCCTTCATGGAGGTTTTAAGGTGGTCATGAATGGAGGTGATGAGGTGCATGATGGACGAGGTCAATCATGGTGTTTAAGATGCTTAATTGTGTGCTTTTAATGTCGTTTGAGTGATTATATGCCTTGAATAAGATAACTACGCTACATTGTATGATTGCAGGTGAAGCGGCTAAAATGGATGGATTTAAGATGAAATTGTGTAACGCGTGTGAGCCGAAAGAAAATTATCAAGTCGCGTACACTTGAAAGCGAGCATGGAAAGTGATAGGTGTTCATGAACGCTGGAGCGTTGAATTGGAGCTTTGATAAGCCAAGAATACCCGAGTCGGAGGCTAATAATAATAATAATAATAATAATAATAATAATAATAATAATAATAATAATAATAATACTTTAATGTTTAATAGAAACGTAAAAGTAAGAAAATAAAAAAAAGTGGAAACAAGAAAAGTCAAGTGCATTTAATGCACTTCTAAAAACCAAGGGAGTTAGCAGCAAGCAACGAATGGGGCAGTTCTTGACCGCCGTAAGACCCCTGGAGCCAGCCGTAAGGGGCAGCGGTCATTCCCTTATTTTTTTGGAAGGTTGTTTTTTCTAAGATATAAAAGCATAAGCATTGACCTACTCGAGACCAGCCGTATTATCTCGAAAAAATACATCTTTTGGAGGATTTTTCAGCCATTTTAATCTCACAACAACACTAATCAATCAATCTCTTAACCAAATCAGGATGCTTTCAAGTGTTAATCATTCCATGGACATGTTTTGCACCAATATGAGCGGCTAAATCACCCGTGACCCTCTCCGGGTAAATGGTTAGTTACCAGAACAAGGTTTTATGTTTGTCGAACAATTGAATTGAAACTTTGAATGTTTAAACTTTCGGTTTCGGTTGTGGTTTATTTTTAATATTGATGTTGAACGTTTATTGAATGATTAGTTTGATTGGATTTCATCAACCAACGCGGTTTCTTATCGAGGGTCATTGAATACATTCAAATTGTGTCTTTCAATATTGCGAGTCATTAAGATATTGTTAGGTGATAATCAACCGAGTCAACAGTCGCGGTCTAGTTATCGGCTGTCAGCAAAGTCATTAATCAACCTTCTTTATCAATCATATTAATCCACATATCATGTCTATGTGATATCAATTGGCAAAACTATATTAACCTTGGCAATAGTAATTAACCGGGATCCTGGAGAGGTCACCATTTCTCTAATCGTTTACAATTAAATTTTCTTTTAAGTTTTTTTTATTATTTGCAAATTAATCAACAATCAACCAATCAATTTTACATTTCCGTCTTATTTAATTTAGTTGTTAAAAATAACACTTTCCACAATACTCCTCGTGGTTAGACACCCGACTTACCCTAACTAATAAGGTAGTTGGTCTTTTCTAAAACTTTTATTTTTGACCGGTCCTTCGACACCGATCAATGCATCGGTTACAACAAGAGGCGTCTTAATGAAAACCATTGTAGGGGTAGGGATGGAAATGAAGGGTAATATTTAATTTTGTTTTGATATTGTAAAGGAGAAGGTGGGTGAAATGTCTACAAATTTCTTGCTTAAATAGGTTGTATATGTTGTTTATTAAGTTGTAAAAAATACAAACTATCATGTTCTACATCATCCCTCATTAATATAGATAACTAAAAAGAATATTATCATTGATTAGCTCGTCTATGATGTCAAGTTCCATGCCGGTTATGTTCAACCACTTCTTTAGTTCTTATATTCTCCTCCACAACTTAAAACGTAGCTTGTGATTTGTGACTTAGAGCATTTGACTTTTGATATTGTTCGTTGAAATAAACTATTTTAGTTTTTAAATTCCGAAAAGCATATGATATTTATATAAAAACTAGTAAAAAAATATGTAGATTATACCTCACATAATATTCATTATATCTTGAAGTCAAAACATTACTTCTCATCGGTCACAATTTAACTTGAGTTTTTTTTCATTTAAAGATAAAAAACACTCAATATTATAAATTCTACTCCGTAAATTAGATGCAATATTTTAAAAAAGTGGGAGTTCTCATTGAAGGTGACTCAATAATAAAGGATCGACTTTCCTTAGTAGTGGTCTCATATAGTCACATGTTATAATCTAGTTTCTTTATTACTATTATTTTAGCATTTGGGTAGAGATGGTACAATACTTGGTTGGTGGCCGGTTGGGCTGGGTGCATCGTCACAACCTAAGTGACTATGTAAGTACGGAAGACGAGGTGTACAACTCAAGACAAATAGTCGTGAAACAAACCAGAAATCCGTTGAACTTTACTTTAGAACCATGAAGCTCAACTAGGAGAATGCTCTCATCATTTTGGATCGAAATAATGTAATACAATACCATTATTGAATGATGGAATGGGTACTTGTGGGTTGTACTAGATATATCGTCACAACCCAAGTGACTATGTGAGTATGGGAGGTGAGTTCTACAACTTGAGACAAGTAGTCATGGAACAAAGAAGTAAACCAATGAACTTAACTTTCTAACGATAAAGCTTAACCAAGAGAACGTTCTCTCCTATTTGGATTAAGTTGGGTTAAAATAAGGTAACACAATATCATTGGATGATGGTGTGGGTACTTTGGGTTGGACTAGGAGTGTCCTCTTAAAAACCAACTTTCATAGGATTATATCTTTTTTGAACAACAAGGTTTTTACTAAAACTAAAACAAGAAAAGAGCTAACCAATATAGAACATATATGAATAATGTGGGTTTTTAATCCACTCGTCCCGCCGAACAAGATTTAGTATCCCTATTGACAAGACCATGTATATGAAAATGACGAATCGAATAAAAAAAACTATCTTTCTGTTGAAAAATAATTTCATTCCTATAGCTTTCCTGATGACCCACTAAGTCATCCAAACAATGGCATGCATTAAATCTTTTGTACTTCTCAACGAACTTGACTCATCCACCACAACATCCTACTCGACATGACCAAATCAGGCATCTTAAAATCAATCCATATGGCTATTCAACGCCGTGTCGAAAAAGCTATTCTACAACCCGTAAAAAGGATGTTCTCTGAAAACCACATAATCAACAAAGAACACACAGGATTATGACTATAAATGTACACTTAAAGTATAAATCTATCAATTTTATCCATCAACCGACCAACAAAGAAAACAAGATGTAGCATCGATGAATTTCAATGTTTTTGCTAGTCTTGTTTGGTTCAGTTAAACCCGTAGATCAACTCTAACTAAAATGACAACACTAACGGTCAAAACACAACCGATATAACTGTCCATTCATAACATTATAAGAACTTTCTAGAAGGATTTTTCTTCAGAAAATAAAACAATCAAATAATAAAACTTATTGGGAAAATGACCAAAATAGCCCGTTGACCGGGCGTTTTGCACAAATAGCCCTCTCCACCCTCTTTGGAGAGAGGGGTCACGGTTCCCAACATGCCTGAACCGTCTTCCAAGGGGCTTCCCATTTCAGCCAACCGTCTCCCGCCACGTGTCGTTGTTGATCCCGAGACAGACCTTTCTCTCTCCTGAACCCTCTTTTCTTTCTCTCTCCTCCTGAACCCTCTTTTCTTTCTCTCTCCTCCTGAACCCTCTTTTCTATCTCTCTCACCCCTCTTTCTCTCCTCCTCACTCTCTCTCACCCCTTCATAAAATCACATGAAAAATGGAGTCTTCAGAATCTTCATCGTCATCACCTCAACTCACGACAAAACCCATCGATAGCGACCCATTTAATCACCTCCATCTTCTTCTTCTTCTTTATTCTTTATATATACCCACCTCATCTTTCCTCACAAATAATAATACCCACTTCACTTTCTTTACCCATTCAACCGTTAAAGGTACAATCTTGATTCTTCACTTCAATTATTTCTACAGTTTTTAATAATTGTGTCTTTTGTTATTCAACTGTTTAATTGTTTCATTCATCTTTATACATACATACCCAGATCATATTTCTTTTCAAATGGAGAGAGAGAGAAAGGGAGAGAGAGAGTGAGGAGGAGAGAAAGAGGGGTGAGAGAGATAGAAAAGAGGGTTCAGGAGAGAGAGAAAGAAAAGAGGGTTCAGGAGGAGAGAGAAAGAAAAGAGGGTTCAGGAGAGAGAAAGGTCTGCCTCGGGATCCACAACGCCACGTGGCGGGAGACGGTTGGCTGAAATGGGAAGCCCCTTGGAAGACGGTTCAGGCATGTTGGGAACCGTGACCCCTCTCTCCAAAGAGGGGTCAGAGGTTTATTTGTGCAAAATGCCCGGTCAACGGGCTATATTGGTGATTTTCCCAAACTTATTTATGGTGCATAATCATTTACGAAATTATTATTTGCAAATAAAACGAATAATCCACAGAATATTCCGTCAATTTCCAACGGCTACATTTCAAAAACCGTCAGCTCACATTTCTTTTTCTCCAAGACAGTTAACCCAAAAACCGGTGACGTCACCACACCTTCGGTTCATCCGCCTATGCTATAAATACCTTTTGCCCAATCACCTTTTATTATCATCATTTTACTCTCTCTCTCTAAAACCCTATCAAAACTCTACTCAATTACCATGGGTACTGTTAGACCATCTCTGCTCTATATTTATTTTACTTTATATTATTATTATTATTATTATTATTATTATTATTATTATTATTATTATTATTATAAATAATCGTTGTTTTGTAAATTGATTTTGAGTTTATGTGTGTGTGTTTTGTTTCATTTTGCAGCAGGTGGAAAGATTAAGATCGGAATCAACGGTATTGATCTGTTTTTTTTTGTTAACTGTTTTTAGTTAAATGATTTAATGGATCTGATTTTAATGTGTTGTAGGATTTGGAAGAATCGGTAGGCTCGTTGCTAGAGTTGCTCTTCAGAGAGATGATATTGAGCTTGTTGCTGTTAACGATCCCTTTATCTCCACTGACTACATGGTACTGTTCTGTTAGTTACTCTGCCTTTTGTGTTTTTATTATGATGCTGAGGCTAGGGTTAATAATTGACTGTGATTGTGATTGGATCTGTAAATAATGCTGCAACACTTAGTTCTAGTCGTTTAACTGGTGATCAATACAAACGGTCTAAGTTAGGTGATTGTGAGACTAGGGTTTGTATGTGACTGTGATTGTGATTGGATCTGTAAATAATGCTGTACACTTATTCTAGTCGTTTAACTGATGATCAATATAAACGGTCTAAGTTAGGTGAGTGTGAGGCTAGGGTTTATATGTGACAGTGATTGGATTATGCATGTGTAAATTTGATAATTACGCTTAGGATACAAATTACGCTGGAGTAAGTTTCATAATTAAGTACGTTATAGATATCCTTTTTACAGTTTGTATGTTAACCTATTCTTTAATGATCAGATCACATAGTAGTACGTGATTTGTTTAAATCAACGCAGTATAAATGCCTAGATTAATTCAGTAATTTGTCTCGGTTTTGAAGAAATATTCGAACACATCATATGCACAGACACTTAGTTTGAATGTATTTAGTATTTATTGAGGTTAAATTAGGCTCAAATCACTGACCTCAAAGCCATGTTGTTGTTTACATTATGTGAAATTATATTATATGTTTTACGAATCCATGGCTTGATGTAGTTTTTATCTCTGTTTGTATGTGTTAAAGAAGATGACATGTTGCAACTTAAATGGTAAACAATGTAATTTAGTTGATTTAATATAAACAATGTAAATTTGTTGTGAGTGCCAATATATGAAGTCAATTGAATCTGGTTTGGTGTTGTGGCTAGGAATTAAGCGAATTGTCATGACCTTCCTGCAAAAATTTACCTGTTTATCATCTTGCAGACATATATGTTCAAGTACGACACTGTTCACGGTCAATGGAAGCATCATGAACTTAAGGTCAAGGATGAGAAAACCCTCCTCTTCGGTGAGAAGCCTGTCGCTGTTTTTGGATTCAGGTAATAATACATTTGAGCACTGAATAACATCATATGTAGGGAACTTTTTTTTTCATATTCATTAACTTTTATTTTCTTTTGTACATTTAGGAACCCAGAAGAGATCCCATGGGGCGCGGCTGGTGCCGACTTTGTGGTTGAGTCCACTGGTGTCTTCACAGACAAAGACAAAGCTGCTGCCCACTTAAAGGTCTGATTAGTTTTTTGCGTTCTATATTGTTGTCTGATTAGTTTTTCATTCGGGTTGTTTGCTTAATCCGTATATGGTTTTGTTTGACCAGGGTGGAGCCAAGAAGGTCATCATCTCTGCTCCTAGCAAGGATGCTCCTATGTTTGTTGTGGGTGTCAATGCACATGAATACACACCCGATCTTGACATCGTTTCAAATGCTAGCTGCACAACTAACTGTCTTGCTCCTTTGGCTAAGGTATATTGTTAGCTCGGTTTATTATGCATATATTTCACTGAACTTATAAAAAGCACAGTGAATGGGTTCTACTTCTATTTGAATTGTTTATTTTTTCTTTCATCTTACGTGTTGTTATGGTTTTACCGTATACGATTTTCAGGTGATTAATGACAGGTTTGGTATTGTTGAGGGTCTTATGACAACAGTCCATGCCATGACTGGTAAAGTGGCCTTTCAGTTGGTTAATTTAATCACTTACTTATTATACAAGTAGTTGAGAATTATGTAATTTATATAATTTCTATGTAACCCATTACAGCTACCCAAAAGACTGTTGATGGGCCATCAATGAAGGACTGGAGAGGCGGAAGAGCCGCTTCCTTTAACATCATTCCTAGCAGCACCGGAGCTGCCAAGGTAAAATATTTTTCTAATTACTACAATTTTAGTGTGAGATGAAACAAGTAGTGTTGGAGAGAGCTTTCGATTATTCTAGAAACAGTCCATTTCAGGAATACTGAGTATATTAAATGCATTTTATTCCTATTCTTTGTAGGCTGTCGGTAAAGTTTTGCCAGCTCTCAATGGCAAATTGACCGGAATGGCCTTCCGTGTACCAACTGTGGATGTCTCGGTTGTTGACTTAACCGTGAGAATTGAGAAGGCAGCTACTTATGAGCAGGTCAAGGCTGCCATCAAGTAAGTATTGAAGTTATTTATTATTAAATTTTGTTCAACCAACTCGGTCGATGTTTTGAAATAACTTTTTGGGGATACTTTTGTAAATTCAGGGAGGAATCAGAGGGCAAACTGAAGGGTATTTTGGGTTATGTTGATGAAGATGTTGTATCCACCGACTTTGTTGGTGACAGCAGGTCTAGCATCTTCGATGCCAAGGCCGGGATTGCTTTGAATGACAACTTCTTGAAACTTGTCTCTTGGTATGACAACGAGTGGGGATACAGGTAATTTCTCAAGACTTGCTTCACATGGATTCTATCTGTGTAAATTTGTTGTAATAGTTTTGTCTTGGCATTTTTTGCGCTTGATACTTGTTGATGGGTCAAAGTGGTTGCATTATTAACCTTTGTTATATAACTTTTTTTTTTGCAGCTCCCGAGTTATTGACTTGATTTGCCACATCGCGTCTGTCAAAGCCTAAAGAACAACAGCCAAGGTGTGAATCATATCGGTTTTTCTTTTGAGTATGAATAACGAGGATCCTTTTTGGTTGTTTTTATTAGACTTGGTGCGCCTTTTTGCGAGCTATAATTTGGTTCCAGTGTTTTTGGAAAACCGTTACTGATTGTATTCAATCTTCCTCAATATATTTTGATGATCGTTTAGCGTTATGTCTAAATGTTTTTCAAGTTGAATATGCATCAACTGTGTGAAAGTTATATGCGTCCTTAATGTATTTGTTTGATGCCCGGGCATACAAAGTCTAAACGTCTAAAAACACTGCCTGTTAGTGACAAATTTCAACATTAAGCGGAATTAAGTGTGTCCGAATAAGACTAGTATTTAGGGTCTAAGTGCAAAAAAACGTGCAAAAAAAAGTCTAAGTGCAAATCAATCCAATAGCGTTCAAGTTAATTGTCATTATCGGTTGGTCTTATGGAACGCTAAAAACTAGGTCTAAGCGCAAATCCATCCAATGAAAGGGTTTGGTGCAATTTTCTTTCGTTTTTAGGGTCGTTTGTCTTCAACAAAATGGGTTTATATGATATCATAAAAGACTCGTATCTTATAAAGTTTCACATGTACATCAATCATTTACATTTTGTTTTTGCTGACTCAACTCTACCATCATATATACTTTTAAAAAGTTGTGTTAAGTGAATGGAGTAACATACAAGCTTATATAAGATTTACACTTGAAAGACATTAATAATAAAAAAAATTGGTAAATAAAGCTTGACATGGAACTCAATTGGTGGAGTAGATGTTGCTACATCAACTCCCAGAGGGTTGCAAAAACCGCAACGAGTGGGCACCATGACGGTCATGTGTCAAGGGCTTGATGGGGATGGCTATGGAGCCATTGTGTCTTCTGTGGTGTCATTTTTTCCCTTGAAATTACAATAAAGCCTTCATAAGTATTTTTTAACTTGTAAAAAAATTTATAATAGTAACTCAAATTAATTTTTTATTAGTTTTAATTTAATTTATCTTTTAGCATGTTTTGTTTTTGTTTATAGAATTCTTTTTTTCCTTGAAACCTCAATAAAGCCTTGATAATGCATTTTTTAACTTATAAAAAATATGCAATAAATAGTAAACACAATTTGATTTTTTTTATTAGTTTTATTATTTTTTTATTTTTTAGCATGATTTGTTTTGTTTATAGAACTCTTAATATGCAATTCCAATGTGCTTTTATCTACCTCTCGATATAACTTTTACTTAAAGCGTTGAACATAGATTGTGCAAGTGACGTCGTTTACCATTTCTGTTATTTTAATAATGTACAATTGCGACATCATTCGTTTATCAAAGTTTCTTTAAAACTTTTATTAAAAATCAAACGGTTCAAATACGATTGATGTTTTTGTTCTTTACCGTGACAAGCCAAACCTAACAGATACCACCGATCCCAACCAAACAACATCATTACCAGTAAAACTTGTACCAGTTACTACTAATCATAACCTGCATAAATTTAATCAAAAAACTGAGTTGCTTTCGCACATGTATTTGTATTTATATCTTTCAATTGCTATATTGAGTTTTTTTATCATAATAAACCAAACCCATACCGATCGAAATCCCGTCCTAAAATGCGAAGAAACCCCACTAATTAACTTAAAAATTTTCTTTATTCCATCACGCGCGTCTCACGTGCATACTTGAAGCGGGATCAGTTTTTATAATATCTCCGATCATCATCCATAACTATAAAACACACACACCCGATCTTTTTCACCCTCTAGAACCACCACCGTGTTCCACCGCCACGTGTACAACCGCCGGTAAGCTTCTGTAATTATCACATAAACAGAAGAAAACAAACTACTGGATTAACCGTACCTTCTAGCTTTTCTTTTCTCAGATTATTATTATTGCTACTATTATTCGATTTCTAGGGTTTCATAATTCTTCCAAATTTCGTATAATTAGAGGCACTCGACTCCATTATACATTGATTCTATGTTGTATTGTTTGATAAATGAACAATCGATTCGATTAAGGATCGAAAACAGATAAAATTATTTTTGTAGGTTAGGGTTTTAGAGGGTAGGAGTTTAGTTTTATACATGAACAAGTATATGGCAGCAGGTAAACATAATAGGGGATACGGTGATAATGAATCCGATGGTTACGATGTCACTAAGCCGGAGTTTTATTATTCGAAAGGTGAGTATGAGTGTGACCAGTTACGGAATGGTAGTAATCATGGATATGATAGGGGTAGGGTTAATGGAAGAGAAGTTGTGAATGGAGGTGGTTACGGTTCGGGATCTAGGAAGAGTTTTATGGGTGGGGTTTTGAGGCGTGGTGATCATCGTCTTGGAGTTGGGGATAGAGAACCGGGTGAGGTGTTTAGTGATGATGAGGTTGGTTTGGAAATGGATGGTAAGAGTAATGAGGGTTTAAAGACGGAAAACAGTGATCAGTGTACTATTAATAGTAAAAAGAGGAAGTTTTCGCCTATTGTTTGGGATAGAGATGATAAGGATGGTAGTAATCGATCAATGGGTAGATCTTCGCCAGCTAATACTGCTCTACCTCCTCCGCCTCCATTGCCTAAATCTTACCGGCCTTTTAATGTTGTTCCTGCAGCTGCTGTGCATAATTCTCCTGTAGAAAGTATTAAGGTTAATAGTGGAAACAAGTCTTCAGGTAATACTCCAATTGATGTTGGGAAGCAAGATTCTTTTGGATTTGAATCCCATGTTGGATTATCGTCTTCTGCGCAGGAAGCCGATGTTGGGTACGTTAAGGATGTGGTACAACCAGAAGAAGATTATATACCTACACGTACAATAAGATCCTCTCGGTGGGCCGACGATGCAAATTCTCCATCTGATGAAGGAGAGCTTTCTGATTATAGCAGGATTACGCAGAGGAAAGAATCTTTACATGGGTCGGTTGAAAATAGATTAAGAAAACAGTCGTCAAGTTCAAGTCCAGAGGCTGGGGAGCATTATAGAGAAAGCTCTGAACGAATCAGAGGGCGATCATCTGAGTCTGATGAAGCAGGTATGAATGATTTTACTGAAAGTAATGTGGAAAGGGATGACTACATGGAGATAGACGATGAAAACAAAAAGGGTGGTACTGATCTGAGCGAATCAGAATTAGGTTCAGAGAATGGAGAGGTATCTCCAGGTACACCGGAGCCTTTGGTTCCTTCTCAAAGAAGTGTGAATATGCTGCAAGGTTGTAGAAGTGTTGATGAGTTTGAGAGATTGAACAAGATAGATGAAGGGACTTATGGGGTTGTTTATAGGGCCAAAGATAGAAAGACAGGAGAAATTGTTGCTTTAAAAAAGGTCAAGATGGAGAAAGAAAGAGAAGGGTTTCCTTTGACTTCTTTAAGGGAAATAAATATTCTTCTTTCGTTTCATCACCCTTCAATTGTGGATGTGAAGGAAGTGGTAGTTGGGAGCAATCTTGATAGTATTTTTATGGTAATGGAATACATGGAACATGATCTTAAGGCACTTATGGAGACAATGAAACAACCTTTTAGCCAAAGTGAAGTTAAATGTCTCATGCTCCAGCTATTTGAGGGAACAAAATATCTGCATGACAATTGGGTTCTACATCGAGATTTAAAAACTTCAAATTTACTTTTGAATAATCGGGGTGAGTTGAAGATTTGTGACTTTGGTCTGTCTCGTCAATATGGGAGTCCTTTAAAACCATACACTCATCTGGTCGTGACCCTTTGGTACAGGTAAGCAGCCAGCACTTTTGAATAATTCTTTTCTTTCATTTTAGATAACAACCTGTTTATTTTACTCCATTAGTCCATTATCGTTTCATTCAAAATCATCGTTCTTGTATGCAAAGGTTTATTTGTTTTTCTATATTTGTTGGCTTGTTGCAATTATTTGATTATATTTGCACTAGGCGCCTTGGGTAAAATTGTTCAATCTAAGTTAGAAAAAATATTTGATATTGGTATAACTATATCCTGCTATAATAGTGAATATGGTCTAGTTTCAACAATTATTGCATTGTTGCTGCCACAATCTTATTTTGTGGTTCAATATATCTCCAGGGCACCCGAACTTCTTCTCGGAACAAAACTATATTCTACAGCAATTGACATGTGGTCATTGGGTTGTATCATGGCTGAACTGTTGTCTAAACAACCATTGTTTAATGGGAAAACAGAGTTTGACCAGCTTGACAAGGTTAGTCATCATATATATCTTGTGGATTGTATGATTTTTCTGTTGTTGCTGTTGTTATTATTGATGTTATTATTCCTATTATTATTGTTGTAGTTATTACTACTACTATTATTATTTGGGCTTTGATAGTCATTGATGGCTCATGATGATAGATATTCAAAACACTTGGCACACCAAATGAGGCTATTTGGCCTGGGTATTCTAAGCTTCCTGGAGTCAAGGTGAACTATGTCAAGCATCAGTAAGTGTCTATTTTCTTGATTTTTTCCTAACTTTTATGTACGTTCATGTTTTCTTATTTTTGCCAATGTTTTCCCAGGCTTTCGGCTTTGGGTGAATTTCTGGTCTGGCTTTCTAGCTTCTGTCGGTGACAAATATTCTTACAAATTAAGTTCTCTTGGTTTTATTTATTACCTTGCATTCCTTACAGGTATAATTTGTTGAGGAGAAAATTCCCGGCAACATCCTTCACTGGTTCACCTGTTTTGTCTGATGCTGGATTCGATCTGCTAAACAGACTTCTAACTTATGACCCTGAGAAGGTATCATTTTGTAACTGGACAGCTTTATACGTGAAGAAACACTAGTTTAATCACACGAAGTTTATATTAATCTTTTTGGAATATTTTCAGCGGATAACAGCTGAAGAAGCTCTCAACCATGAGTGGTTTCGTGAAGTTCCTTTACCTAAGTCTAAAGATTTTATGCCCACTTTCCCAGCTCAGCATGCCCAGGACAGGTTTGTTGATTGTAGATTCTTGATATAACTGATATATATTGCAGTGTCTAGTATGAGTCTTATGAGAGAATCAGATAAGGAATGCATTGGAAAAAGGTCATTTGCCTGTTTTAGAAGGAATAGAATGACTCATTTTTCAAGGAAGCCATTCCTTTCGCTTTGCTTATTTTCATCTTACTGGCAATGGCTTTTTTTTTCTATCCGTCATTGAATTTATTGAAATAACTTAAATATAACATTTTTGTCTGTTGATAACCAAAACCGTAGAATATTTTTGTACTTAAATTAAAATAGAAAATACGTTTTTAACCAAACATGATGCTGGGATCATAGTTGTTAATAGTGGTAATAGGACCCGCTATAGCGCTATAGTGAATAGCGTAGTGATGTGACAATATGTTGCTATATGATGGTTAACGCCTAAATAGCGGATTTCAGGTCTTTTTTTATAAATATAAATAGCGATTGAAAACGGAACATATTTAGAGTTTTTTTTGGTTCACGATTGAAAAAAGAAACTTATTTTGAATTGTAATTCTAGCTATTTTTGATAAAATAAATATACATCTAAAATATTTCTTCAATTTTCTACTACCTGCTATTTCATCACTATCGCTACTTAGCATATTGTCTGCTATTCGCTATTGACAAGTACGATTGTAATCATGGTTGTAAAAATCGCGCCTAGCCCCCGATTAATTGCTAGTTGGAGGTTCACCGACTGGTCACCGATTAATCGTTAGTCGGTGGTTGTGTAGCGATTCCAATCAAATTCGGGCAAAAATCCGTAAATTTCGGTCAGATTCCGACCAAAATCTGTAAGTTTTTGCTATTAATCCTACTTAAAAAAAAACTACATATACAAATGTGTGTGTATATAATATAAAACTGAAAATTACATATAAAATCCCAATCCGATCAATCAAGATTAATCCCTACTATCCCGATTAATCGATAGTCTGTACCTGACCAGCCGGCTAGCGCCTAGCGATTCTTACAACACTGATTGTAATGTAATCATTCATTTCAATACACGTGCCATTTCATTTATTTGTCTATCTATTCCCTCCGACCAAACAATCACTACATCACAATATGTTCTAAAATTCTAAGAATGTATATGTTTTCTTAGTTATTTGTTTGCTTACTTCAGGCGAACACGGAGGGTAATGAAAAGTCCTGACCCCTTAGAGGAGCAACGTAGGAAGGAGCTGCAACAAGCTAAATTTGGGACAGGTGGCTTATTTGGATAAGATAAAGGGTGAACTGAGATTGGGACATATGGCTTTTATTAGATTTTCATTTTTTATGTACTCACAAACTGACATTGTTGAGGTGAGAGTTCATGTGCTGAGGTGGAATTGGCATCGTTGGTTTGAGAATATCATGAATGCTGTTTTTTAGCAGGCACCCTTTCATCTTGGGAGTTGACTTCTGCTTTGACTTTCGCCGAACATATCAGGCTGACTTCTTTGTGCAAGTGTTACTACTTTCTAGCAGAAGGTTCTTTTGGGTGTAACATATTTTAGTTGGTTACTGTAAAAACAATATCTTGAATCTGATTTAATACCATATAAATTTGGGATTTTCCTTATATTATGCTTTATCCATTTTTAATTCCTGTATTGTGTTTGCAAGAGGTGGTTGATGTAGCAAGGAGTGGTGTTTTTTAGCTTTTCATCGACCGATTATTGTTTTCGAATTTGCGCACTTTCAAGGTAATATCCCAATAATATGACTGGGGAGGTAATTTGTATACTATGCCACCTCTTTCTCCACACACCACTAAAAATGGTTTGTACCATTTTTTTGCTTCAACTAGTTAACTTCTATCTAACCATCCCTTCAGTAAAGGGTAAAAGAGGTGGTGTATCGTGTACGAGTCGAGTCACCTTCATCGGTAGTGTTTTATTTCAATCTAGTTAGTTTTTAAATTTTATTGTTTTGACGCCAAGGGAGTTTCTATTCGAAGCTTCACAAACATGTGCGGCAGTTCACCTCATGTGCTTTCGAGGAGATAAAGATTATGAGCTATTTATGGATCACAAATTGAGGGAAGATGTCGGATATGACGTGGGACTCTTGAGGGAGATTTGACACGACTAAGATGGGATAGTTGTGGGTTGTTTGGTTTTGCGGATTTTTTGTTTCGTGTTGTTTTTTGTTTTTGTTTCGGACTCCTTGTGCTAGCATCTTGTTAGCGTTGTTTTAATAAAAGTTTCGTTGGCCGTTCAAATAAAAAAATCTGCGACTGTCGCTGCAGTATGAAAAGCAAGCAGGTTGTGGAGGTCACACACTGCAGGCTGGAACATGTTACCTCCTGCCATGACCTCTTGAACACGGCCATCTTTTTTTTTGAACGGCTAATTTCTTACACTCTTTTACACCTTTTTTGTACACCCTTGGAGTTGAACTCCCAACCTCACCAAAGACAGGATTTCCTCTCTACCACTAAGCTATAACCTAAGTGAACGCGGCCATCTACCCAACCCAAGCTGCGATTTACCTGATCTCGTTTTTTAAAATGGTGAATTTTCTGGTAATGGCTTCTCATGATTACAAAACAAATAACTTTAGAAGCATTCACATATACTCCATTAATCAGGTATTTTTTGTCCTTTTAAGTCTCAGTTTTAACTAACTGGATAATTCTTTTTTCAGGAAACCTTTATTTGTCAATGTCTGTAATATTGGTGGGAAAAAATTGCGGGTTAGGCAGGGTTTATAATGGGTCAAAATATGTAATAATGATTTAACATTTTTTTAATAAAATTACACACTTATAATGAACTTTTTCTTCAGTTAGTTAAACCTTTATAATAAAATGAATCGGTTGCATAAATGAAACATTGAATTAACTAACTTTATATAGAAATTACAAATTTCTTTTGTAGGAAAATGGAAACTTTCGTTGTATATTTTAAGAGCAACTACTATATGTATTGTTAAATGTTAACGTGACGTAGTAAAAAACTAAAAATATTACTTGTCTAAACCTTTTAAAGTTACCAATTGTTTATTTAGTCTCATTCTCTTTGGTCCATGAGAGGTCTGTTTTGGTCCAAGTGTATATTCGGTTTCATCCTTTTCGTGGACCTATTAGGTGACATCAAAGCACTTTAAACATATCTTCCATCTTAGATGTAAGTAGTGATAATGAATTTTCATAATGTATATTATCGTGGTTTGAAATGTGAAGTATGAAAATAATGAGGGTAAAAGATAAAAATCTAAACAAAATCTTAAATTAATCACAGGTCTAAAGGGTTGAGTGGGGATATCGACAAGTTAAGTGGTGTGCTCCACAATCAAAACGTTGGAAGTTTAAATTCTGCGAAATATCCTAGAAAATCTATGATATGTAGTAAAACAAATACATGACTAGATATATGTTATGAAGCTTTGTTTTGATCTTACTTTAGGTAAAAGTCAAAGTTAAATGTGTAAACGAAGTGAACGAACACAATCGAAGCTTATTTGTGTTTTTTTTCATTTAACTATAATTGAATAAACGAACACTATTCATGTTCTTTATTTAAGAAAATAAGCGCGTTCATGTTCATGTATATTGATTCATTACTATTTTAAAACGAATGTAAATGAGCAAAATAAACTAACATAATTTGACACAAATAATTAACATAAAGTAATAATTGAATATGTGTTTTTTTTTTTTTTTTTTTTTTTTTTTGAACGGCCAACTAAACCGCGCAGACCCCAGTGGACAAAGGCATCGGTCATCTCGCGGCGGGCAAGCCCGCGGCGGATCGGCCCCCCCGAACCCGGCTAGCTGCACCGAACCTGGGAAAACCCGGCCCAATACCCGCCCGAAGGCACGACGGCATTGAATCGGTAAAACCAGCTGGGATCAAGAATCGAACCCCGTGCCTTACGGCCCGAAGGGGTCTTCCGTCACTTCCCGTACCCCCAAATGAAGCCTGTGGGGATCGAACCCCCGTCTCCAAGGAAACAAAGGGCCGCCCAAACCACTAGACTACAAGTGGGGGATATTTGAATATGTGTTTATTAGTCGATTACCCAACGCTTTGTTTCAAATTGTGCTGATGGATCATTGATTCATGATGATAATTATTGCTACTCATGATGATAAATAAATATGTAAACAAACATAAATGAAAGGGTTATAAATGAATAACATCAACGTACATAAATGGACTTTCAAATGCATAAATGGGCTTTCCGTCGAGGTGGAAAAACTGGATTATGGGTTTGCTGGTTACAGGTAGGGCAATGGTTCTGATTAACGGAGCGCCAACTGAAGAGTTTCAACTTAAAAGAGGTCTAAGGCAGGGGGATCCACTATCTCCTTTCTTGTTTACATTGGTGATGGAGGCGCTACATGTGATGATGAATAGGGCGACTGAAGCAGGGACGTTTAAAGGGGTACACCTACCAAATGAAGGCCCAGTCATCTCGCATTTATTTTATGCGGATGATGCACTGTTTCTTGGGCAATGGTCTGAGGAAAATATTCAAAACCTGAATCGGATTCTTAGATGCTTCTCTATAGCTTCGGGTCTGAGTATAAACCTGAATAAAAGTAATCTTTCGGGTTAAATATAGACGAGTCAGAATTAGATAATATGGCAGAAATTTTAAGATGCAAGAAAGGTGCTTTACCGTTTATTTATTTGGGGTTACCGGTAGGAAACAACATGAGAAGAATCAATAGCTGGAGACCGGTTATAGAAAAGTTTCAATCTAAACTAACGCTTTGGAAAGCAAAATTTTTATCTTTTGCAGGTAGGGCCGTCCTCGTTAAAGCCGTCTTGGGTGCAGTCCCGAATTATTTTTTGTCTTTATTTCGTGCACGGTGGGAGTCATTAAAATCCTCGAAGGGCTGCGGAGAAGATTCTTGTGGGGCGGGTCAGGTACGAATAACAAGATCAAGTGGATTGCGTGGGATACGATTGTTAAGCCGAAGCGAAAGGGAGGGCTGGGTGTGGGCTGCATAGAGGATCTCAATCTTGCTTTATTAGCCAAATGGTGGTGGCGATACAACTCAGCGCCGAAGCAACTGTGGCGAAGTGTGATCAAAGCAATTCATAGTGGGGGAGGAAATGAAGGTTTTCTTCCAGTTAAAAAAAGTTTGGCGGGTACTTGGACAAACATAGTGGGCATTAAAAAAGAACTGGAAAAGAGGGGCATTGATTTACAAGAAAAGTTCATTTGCAGCAGTGGCTGTGGGATCTCAATTAGATTTTGGGAGGACTTTTGGTGCTTAGATAAAAGATTGAGGGACGTTTTTTCAGGTTTGTATGCAATTTGTAAGTCAAAGAATTTGGCGGTTAGCGATTGTTACAAGAGATTGAATGGTCTAATATGGTGGGACATCCCTTGGAGCCGATTACCGTCTTCGACGTCAGAACTGGATGAAGCATCTAAACTGTGGCTGATGATCAACTCTTTTCAGATTAAACGGAGGAAGACTGCTGGTTATGGTTAAGTTCAGGTACGAAGAAAGATTTTACGGTCAAACGGGTCAGACTTGAGCTAGAGAACAGAGATGGAGGACTGATACAAGGTGATGGCTTCGTGTGGAGTAAGATTGCGACATCTAAAGTAAACTGTTTCGTTTGGAGGGCTCTAAAAAATGGTGTTCCAACAGCCGAGTTGCTGGCATATAGAGGGATTCAAATTGGCGACGGTATTTGTAAAAGATGTGGGCTTGAACCGGAAACGATGGATCATATTTTTACTCAATGTATGTGGGCGAGAGCGCTTTGGTGGAATATAGGCGAGTGGCTGCAAGTACCAGACTTCAAAGCAGTAAGATCGATGGGAGAGTTACTTGAGAGATGCTGGGAAGTTGATGGTGTAGAGGCTAAGAGACAAGCGATTTACGCGGTGGCATTAATGACGATCTGGAAACTATGGCTTAAGCGAAACGAGAAGGTGTTCAGGGATTTATCCACGGCTACTCCAGTTGTGGTCGAAGAAATAAAACTTGAAACTTTCTGGTGGATGATCAAAAGAGCAAAAAATTCGGGTCTCGAAAAGGCGAAGTGGTGGAATTTCACTTTATTTGACAATGGTTAATAGTCTTTAGGTGATTTCGGTTATGTAATAATAAGTAGTCTTTGTTTATGTATCGGCCCAGGTAGCTTCTGGCTAATTGTGCCTGGGTGTCGAATGGGTTGTAATATTTTTGGGTGAAATGAAGTGTTCCGTTAGATTGTTCAAAAAAAAAAATTGCGTAAATGAACAAATACAACGTGTTCTTATTCATGCGTTTTTTGTCTAATGGCCAACAAAGCACCATTTTATTAATACGTCAAAGTGAGAAACTAGCGTATATCCACCAAACAATGAACAAAACATAATAACCTCAAAACAACTACAAACAAAATGTATCACCAACCCACTCTATGAAGATTGAAGCTACTCCACACGTCCCACACCAAATCCGATTGTCTTGCCATCGCTTTCACCCATAAAAACGACATCAAGTTAATCTCACCAATTGTTTTTTCTGGCGAACACCCCACATTCTCAAATACCTTCCTATTCGTGCGTTTAATTAAATAAACAAATAGTTTTGCTCGTGTCTATTTGTTTCTGTTGTAATATTGTTCTTTTGTTTGTAGTGCTCGGCCTACTAGTGTCTTACTCGCAGATGTGTTACAGTGTTTGGCCTCCTTTTTTTGTGGTCATAAATTTCCTAACCCAAAAAAATATATTATAATATATTCTTTTAAAAAATTATTGAAAACAGTTAAAGGGAATCATTTGCTTCAACCTTCACTAGATTCTCCCATTTGTCTCCTTCCTAAAAACTTACAAATTTAAAAATTATAATAACTTCAAACTCCACCCAAAACTCACCTCCCAACAACAAAAAAAAAATGCCAACTTCAAATCCTAATTCATCAATCAATCCACATAACGGTTTCTGTTACAAAACCCTAACCTTCCACAGCCTCAGACCACCCTCACCTCTCCCTTCACCTTCCTCTTCCTTATCCGTCACCACCTTCATCTTCTCTCTCCTCCAATCCTACACCACCACCACCACCACTGCCACGTCATCATCACCACCATCATTCATAGACTCCACACCTACCTCAAACCTCACCATCCCATACTCAACTCTCCCATCACTTATCAACAACCTCTCTCTCTCTCTCCGTCACTTATCTCTCTCTAACCACCACTCTGCTCTTATCATTTCCTCTAACTCTTCTTACGTACCTGTTCTATACCTCTCTTTGTTTTCAATTGGTGTTGTTGTCTCTCCTATCAATCCTGCTAGCTCCAGTGCAGAGATTTCGAATGTTATTACGGCTGTGTAAGCCGGTTGTTGCGTTTGTTACGGTTGACGTGGTGGAGAAGGTGAAACAAGCCGGGTTTACGAACCGGATTGTTGTGATTGAGTCGGATGAGTTCGTGTCGATGATGAGTGGTGTGTCGAATGAGGAGATGAGTGTTGGTGTTTCGCAGTTGGATACTGCGGCGATTTTGTACTCGTCAGGTGGTTTGTTGACGGATTTAATAGGAGTTTGGAGAGAGTAACATTTAGCTATTAAAAATAAATAAATAAATCAGGGGTATAAGTGTCTTTTGCCTTTTAGTTCGGTTATTTTTTATTTAAAAAAATAAGGAGTTTTTCTTTTTTCTTTTTAATTTATGGAGTTGTACTTAGTGGCTTTATTTAGTTTAATTATAATTATAATTGTATTGTAATTATGATAAAATAAAATGAGTTGAGTTGAGTGCTTAGGTTTATAATAAAAAACGAGTCGAACGAGTTTGTTCAGTCTAGTGTTTTGGTGTTTATGCTCTAATCGTTCGACACCGACGCCTTTCGTAGACACATAGGAAATTGCAGTGTCGTAGCTTCCTTGGGGCGGGGAGGAGGGTCGACCCCCCGAATTTTCGCTCAAATTTCTGATTATATAGTATTCATATAAAATTTTTCTGGTATATACGGTTTCGACCCCCAGTTTTTTTTTTTTATAAAAAATTAGTTATATACTTCCGACCCCGGTCCGGATTTTCAAACTTCGCCACTTGGAATTTGATATCATTTTTTATAATAATAATAATAAAAAAAACGAGTCTACTGTTTTGGTTCATAATAGAAAAACTAGTCTAGTGTTTTGGTTTATAACAAAAAAAAAACGAGTCAAGCGAGTTCGTTCAATCTAATATTTTTTGGTGTTTGTGTTCTAATCGATCCTCGCCTTTGCCAGGTACTACAGGAAAGATCAAAGGAGTGAAACTAACACATAGGAATATAATATCAACAATTGCTGGAGCAATGGCTGGACATCAAACCAGGTCTTCTCCAGCTGTGTACCTTAGCACTGTGCCATACTTTCATGTGTATGGCTTCTGTCTCTGCCTCAGGACAGTGGCACTTGGGGATAGTTTGGTGTCTATTGGTAGGTTTGATATGCGGTTGATGCTGCGGTCGATTGAGGGAGTTCAAGGTTACTCATTTACCGTTAGCCCCGCCAGTAGTTGTGGCTTTGGTTGATGAAAGTAATAAAGATTTGGTGAATGGAACCAATTTGAGGTCTGTGGAAACTGTTTTATGTGGCGGAGCACCGCTTACATTGGCCGTGATTAATAAGTTTAAGAGACGGTTTCCTAATGTGTCATTAGTGCAGGTTAGTTTAGTTGCGTCATGCGTGACATCCTACGTGGCAAATTGCTATTAGTTATATTATCAGTATGTCAGTTTTTTCGATTTTGCTGCCTAACAGTATCAAAAGTACATACTTCTGTTTTATTTCAGTTTTTAGAATATTTAACTAATTTATAGTTTTTAAAAGTCTGTTACAAAAGCCGAGGCGTGAGGCAGTTCAAAGCAGCGTTTAGGTAACTGAGGCGTGAGGCGACAACTTTTTACCCATCAGTTTTTGTTTATTAAGTATACTATTAAGAATCTTTTCATATTTGACCAATTTGTACATTTGCCACAAAGGTCAGATGTGTTTTTCTGATCGCCTTGCGCGCTTGAGGCGCACAATATAGAAACAAGCTACCTACATTGAATCTAGATGAAAAAAAATGTTTACAAGTGGATCTGTAATGTCATGTATGCCAGAAACTTTTATTGGATCTTTTATTTATTGTTAGGATTCTTGATCAATGAACTAATGCTACTGGCACATGGTTGGTTGATGGTCTTCAGGCGTATGGGTTGACTGAAACTACAGGTGGAGTGGCACGAATTGCAGGCCCGTATGAGAGCACAGTAGTAGGCACTGTTGGGCGGCTGATATCCAATTGTGAAGCAAAGATAGTTGACCCGAACACCGGGGCTGCGTTGCCTCCTATGAGCCGTGGTGAACTATGGGTTAGAGGCCCATTTGTTATGAAAGGTATCCCTTTATGTTTTCATTGTTCAAGTCAAACTACAACCTCGTACTGTAAAACGTGTCTCAAGATCATCCAAAGGTGCGCGAAGAGAAGTGTTTGACCTTGTCAGCCGTCACAGTGTCACACAACCTGTATTAATATCTTAATATGTTTGAAAGTTTGGATTAAAGTTGAATGGGTGGTTTTGATTTTGGTGATCAGGGTATGTTGATGATAAAGAAGTTGTAGATACAATGGTTGACTCGGATGGTTGGCTAAGAACCGGCGATCTTTGTTACTTTGACAATGAAGGATTCTTATTCGTTGTGGATCGGTTAAAAGAGCTGATCAAGTATAAAGGCTATCAGGTAAGTTTATGCATTCAAACCTTTGTAGCTAAAACAGGTGGCGAACACAGGCGGGTCATCAAGGTTGGGGATCGGTCGTACAGGCCAGGCCTGTTGTATTGACTCATAACACTTTCTGTCCAATTTTTTTGATCTTGTAAAAACCTAATGTCAATGTCTTCCAAAAAATCATTTTATATCACTTATAATGTAACTGTTTGAATTAAATTTTTGGTTAATACCATAAAAACATACTTTCTTTTTATGCGTGAACGTATGCTTACTGAAATGTGCAGTGGTGGATCTAGAAATGAATTTCAGTAGTAACGTTTTCATTTTAGTAGCAACGTTTTCCAAATTTCGTAAAAAAAACAAATTTTCCACTACGCGCGCAAAGTTGAGCAGCAACGGACGCGGCACCTAGTTATTAACTAGGTCCGCCCCTGGAAATGTGTCAATGAGTTTTCTAAACTAATTAAATTGCATGTAGGTACCACCAGCCGAATTGGAACACATTCTACAATCGCATCCTGACATTATTGAAGCAGCAGTGATTCCGTATGAATTTCACCCCTTAATCGTTTGAAGTGGCGATTTCAACTCAATTCACATTTAAACATGTATTTGGGTTGAACAGTTACATGGGTCAATCAGTGTATTCAAATGCATGAACCCTCCTAAACTGTTTTATTAAATAAAAGTTAACTTTTAAAAAATTACAAAAAAATGTTCACAGGCTAACCCAACTTGACCCAGATCATTTCAACTGTTTAGACCTGTCAACCAACCTTTCTACTATGCATACAAACACAGAAGTGTGAGATTTTTATGTATACAGTAAACGTCTAAACACGACTTGTTTGATTTTGCAGGTATCCAGATGAGTTGGCAGGGCAAGTACCGATGGGGTTTGTGGTTACGAGAAAAGGAAGCACTATTAACGAAAACACAAGTGAAAGATTATGTGGCAAAACAGGTACTTTTATTTCTCAAGTTTCTCTGAATTTAGAAACTAAACCGCGCTAAATGGATATTGAATCAGGTTGCGCCATACAAGAAACTCAGAAGAGTTTTGTTTCATTGATTCAATTCCCAAAAATGCTACTGGGAAGATATTGAGAAAAGAGTTGATCAAGATGGCTCTTTCGGGTATCACTTCTAAGCTTTAAGTAGTGTTTGGCGGACAAGGATGAAAGGAACTCATTTTAAATAGGTGTAAGATTTAAAAATGGGAATGAATTCTATAAATTTAATTATGAAATCTATTCCCATTCCATCCTAATATCGAACTCATTGTTATGATTACCGACTGCAAACCAACATCACCAACAATTTCCAGAATTTACTTCAATAAAGGATAATCAAGTTTATTGATGTCAGCAATTGTATCTCATGGTTGGAAAATGGAAAATGTAGCAAAAAAAAGAGCAATAAGCCGATCCGATTATGTATCAAATTGCATACAACATTCAAATAACTTGAATAAAAATCATACCATGGGTTACTAGGATAAAACTTTCTGCAGGAAGCTTTGCAACCACATCCTTCTAGCTGTAGTAGTCTATTGAAGAAACATTGATATAACAATCTATATAGACGAGCACAGTTAAGAGATTATTTCATTGATAGTGACTGGATGATTACAATATACTCGAATACAAGTTGTTATGATGTTTTGACTATAATCTATCTTTCACAACTATCACAGAATTCTCTAGGTGTTTGTGTGTGTGAAACAGAATGAATTCTCTAGATTCTTTTTACCCATTGTAGCAGCGAACGAAGACCTTTCCAACATGTGGCCGTCATTGTTTTTGCGGATTTTTCAAAAATAAGGTGATATTTTATTTGTCCATTTTAGTATTATATGTGTGTTTTCCGCATAAGCACTTATATCTCGAATGCGACTGCTTAATGGTTTAGTTTGCTAGTGAAAAGCCTGCAGCCTTGAGCCTTGACTTGAGAACATCTGCACTATCATCTTTCCTTTTCATTATAAGCCCTCCAGTAAACCTTCAAGAACTATAAAAATAATAATACACGCGATAAATCTACAATATTTTTTCTTAAACAGGTCAACTTTCATCACTAACGGATCAAATGGGTTAAGCTAAATCATATATTTCTCTAACATGTTTAACGTCACGATATCAAGAACAATAGATTATGAGACGAGTTTTTTATGCCATAGACAATTTCATCAACATTTTTTCCTTGCTACGAAGTCAATGCATAACTATTCAATAAAACGGCTTTTAGAGGTTGTACACTACATATTCTTTTCTCGAATGAGTTGGGTCGCGTTAAAGATAAGCTAATGAAACTCAAATCCGCTATCATGGGTTTGAGCATGACCTAATTGATGTCGATAATTGATTTTGAAAATCGGGGTTTAATTGGTTATGTAACTATGATAAAACTCATCACAGGGTAGTTTACTTGTTAATTGTGTTAAATAACGTAAAACAAATTTTGGTTGATTATTAGGTGTTCAACCACCATTGATATGAATAGCATGTTAAAGTCTGTTACAATAAGTAGATGTGTTATGCTGTGCGTTAGTGAATGTGACCTTGAAAAGACTGACATTCGTAAACGAGATATACAGTAGCAGAGCTTGAAAAAAAATTACGCAGGTGTCGAAAGTCACGGGACTCTTAAAACATAGGCGGCCATACTTAATACGTTTAGATATTCGGACATAAACGTGTAAATTTACACTACTGAGAAAAAAAACTGTGGGTAAAGCTTCGCCATGGATATACGAGGCCCTAGCCCCAACAAAGCTTCGCCAATAGATATATTAACAACTATGATTCTCACCCATGTGATATATGTGGGCTTGAGAAGCACACAATATGTGAATTGAGGACTTGATCTCATTCCTTACAAGTTACAAGATAAAGATAGATGTTACACAATTCCACAACAATTTATATAAAAATACGATTTAACAAATTGTAAATTTCACATTGTAACATGTTTTAATTATATGTTATATTTTCAGATTAGTTAAATACATGTAGAGTATAATTAATAAACTACTGAAAAATCACTTCCTGAAAATTGCTTCTCGTGTCACAAGTTCAATCCCACGTACCCATAACTCAGCCATCTCAACACCACCCTCACACACAAAATGCACCTCCTTGTTCCTAGTCGTAACCACCCGAAACAAACCCGCTTCATCGCGGTCTGCCTTCTTCCTTCGGTTCCACCTAAACGACGCGCTGGGCCCCACCTCCGCCCATTTACACACCACGTTCCGCCTGCTGGATTTCCCCCACCTCAATAAACCATTACCCTCAACCATAACTAGTTGTTTGGTATGTGGACACCCTTTACCCCCTTTACAATGCTTCTTGACCCGACCCCACCAAAACACGAGCCCACGAGCCAAGTGGTCTAATAGAACCCTTTCGGCATCATTCCCTACACCGTGTTCACGGGCTAACATAAGGCTGTTTCGTGTCTTGCATTCTCAATGTCACAAATCGCTCCTTTTGAGATTAAAAGCTCGCATATTTCCCGTGCCCACCTCTTGCGGCTAAATAAGGGGTGTGTATCGTCGCTGTCATGGGCATTTACGTCATTTTCCGTTGGTTAATGCCTCAACGGTGTCGTAGTCGCCTTTTGAAGCCGCTCGATGGAGGGTGTAAAATGTAACATTCCGAGAGTTCGGGGTGGATTTAGTAAGTGCATATTCAAGTATAACTTTCTCAAAAATCACCACAATTTACACTTGCTTTTGACAAGCTAATTGCGGTTTCACCATACTTGTTCTCAAGATTCACATCAGCTCCTGCGAAAACAAGCAACGAAAGGCGTCCACGTGTCCGTTTATAACCGCAACCATAACCGCTGGTACCCATTTTCGTCTTGTTCGTTAAGGTCAACGACACCCGTTTGGTCAAAGATCTTTTCAAAGACTCAACATCATTTATTCGTGTCACACAACATCAAAGTAGAGAATATCGAAGTGTCGGACGAGTAAAGAACCGTCCCAGTCCGAACCACGTCTAAAATCGCTTGTCTTAACCCTAGTGTCCATCTAACCAAACCCGCAATCGACTGAACACATTGGTTAGCCATATTAACCAAACCCAAATCCGCCCGGACCGGGCCAATAACTTAAGACAATCCACATGTTTACACCTTGCACATATCATCAACGCGGTTTCACCCATTCAGTTTTCGAATCAAGGTTACAACCCGCATTGACCAAGTGGTTCAACACGGTGTAATAACCTCGCCTAGCAGCCAAATGGATTAACCGCGATCCGGTTCCCTGGATAGGGAACTCGGGGTCCGCACCGCGGTTAAGTAACACCTCAACTGCTTTCAGATTTGCACAAAGGATGGCATGATGGATGAGTGTCCTTCCAAAATGAGGAATGTTGGGTGAGACATGTTGTAAAAGCATGTTTAGGATCGAACCGGTTTTCGTCATAATACTCGACCGCGCACCATGTGATGCTATATGGCTCGGCTAATCCGGCACCAACTCGAAACTCTTCTCCTGTGGTCTGGTCCCATGACCATGCGCCAGGCTCACCTTGGTGTCGATTCTCGCACCCGCCTGGTTAGAAAAAAAACAACATTTAGTGTAGTCCGAATTCATTTTGGGCGAAAATAAGAGATTTAGAGGGTGTTTGGGATTGCGTTTTGAATCTGATTTTTAGATTATTGCGTTTTGAAAACGCAGATAATCGGTTTTATTGTTTGGGATTGCGTTTTGAAAACGCAAATAATCAGTTTTTAGGCTACCAAAACGCAATAATCTATAAGCAACTCCACATCTGCTTTTTCAAAAGGCATAATCTGTTTTGAATAATTAATCCCAACAATCAATGTTTTCATAACCGTACCGGTCATTTAACAAGTCATCAGACTGGCTTCAAAAATATAATGACGTCTAAAACAATAAAAACATAATGTGAAATGATTTCTGTTTTGAGTGTAACAAAATATGAAGATTGTAACGAATTAAAAATAAAGACCGGAGTAGTAACTAAATCAGTAGATTTTAAAATAAAGTATTAAAAAAAATAAATATTGAAAATATGGTCGAAGCACGGTCGGTTTGTTAGGTCAGTCAGTTCAGTAAAAGTGGTACCCACCGCCCGAATGTCCATTATGGTAAACCAGTGACTCTCACATGACATTTTGTCATGAATGAGATCCCAACCAGCAACCTCCCTAGAGAAAGTCATCCGAATACCGCTATAGCATTGCCCTTTGGTTCAAATGTACTAAATTAACCAGATAGATTGTGTGGTTGATTTTGTCACAACCGGCGAGTCTAGCTGGTTTGTTTTGATAGCATTGAGTTTAATTGAGAAAAGTTGCCAATGTTTTTCTTAAACAAACTTAATCCATGCCATACAAAGACCGGACCAGAGGAGGGTCAAGAGGGTCCATTGACCCTCTCGTCACAAGTATTCGTTATTTCATATATAAAACTGAGATCTTTCGAGAAAAAAGACATGTTTTTGACCATATAGTTGTACATGGTTTAAAAGATAGCTTTATGATCACCGCTTAACAAATAATTTTGGTTCCGCCACTGTATTAATAGAAGTAATTGTGAACCTGTAAAAGAAGGCGAACAATGGGGATGTGGCGATTAACTGTGGCGGCAACAAGTGCATTACAACTAACATCAGCGTGTAGAAAAGGCTTGGATGACCGAAGCAAAACTCTGGCAGTTCCATTTATGTCTACCCCACACTGCCACCAAACATAGAAACATATCTAAATATTTATATCCTTTAAATAGCATAATAAAATATAAGCAGTGTGCTAAATTATGTAAAAA
The DNA here is from genome assembly GCA_030844895.1 of Ambrosia x helenae. Classification (NCBI taxonomy): domain Eukaryota; kingdom Viridiplantae; phylum Streptophyta; class Magnoliopsida; order Asterales; family Asteraceae; genus Ambrosia; species Ambrosia x helenae. Next base: position 45,165 of record JAUTDX010003008.1, read on the forward strand.
AAGTTAGGTAACTTTGGTTTGATTTGCAATAAGGTATAATAACAAATTGTCAAGTTAGGTAACGTTGGTTGGATTTGCATATAACGTAATGAATTTTTTAATATAATAGATTCTTAGCAGAACGCATGTAGCTAGCGATACCAAGGTATGATGTTAGATTCAGAAGTATTTCTAGGGTGTTTAAGTTTGCCACTAGGTAGAAAATAAAATTTTAAATATAAATTTACTTAAGAAATGAACGAACTTTTTTTTATATATATTTTAGGTTTTTTCGTAAAGCGGTTTTATATTTAGGTAAAATGTTTTACAGTTAAAGGTAAGACACCTATAGTGGAAACTTAATTCCACGCACTCCACTCCAAATTGAGTACTTTGATTGGCTCCAAATAAGAAATGGTAATTTTCAACCCAATGCACACCGTGAAAAAAAATCCGCTCAAAGCAAAAATGCCCCTTCCCACACCTAAGGGGGCGGTGTTGCCTAGCGTTATGGGGTGTTTTTTTTGCCCTGCCAAGCCCAATCCCCGGTCAGCTACACGTTTTCTAAAAGATATACTCCCTGTATTCCAACTTGGTTAAATAATATCTACATTCAGCTATATCTTACTTTTCTTGTCTTCTACATATTATTTGTACTATAGGCCTATAGTGTACATATGGTGTTATAGTAACGCTATAGCAAGTAGGATTATTAATATGAGACCAAAATAATATTCTAATCTCACTTGCGTTTAATTCATTAAATATATTGGTGGCATAATATGTACCTTCAAAGTGTGTCAACCCACGTCAAACAAATCCTCTGCATGATGCATTGACCAAGGCATGGATCGCGATGTTAGGGCGAATGAGCTCGGGACCATTAGAGCTTTAGCCACCTTGGCTAGACCAATATGGCTAGCTTCAAGCAAAGCTCTTCACAAGCAACTTAGAAGCTCCACCTTCAATTAACAACTCTAGTATCTCAACATGGCTTCCTCTTGCGGCTGCTGTGGTCGCATACCCACGGAATAATTTTTTGTTAACGTTCGCCCCAAAAGTCTACAATTTAATTTTATAATTTCCGGAAATTAGAACGATAATCCTAGTGTTTTTTGTTTTTTTCACAAACAATGTAATTGAGGGGCTATCGACGGGAAAAGATTTGTCAGACTATACACCGTTTGAAATCCTATACGTCGCGTATAGGTTTATACGCGACATGTAGGTCTCTGTCTATACTCGGTATATAGGGGGTGTGAAAATAATTTAGAAGGTATGTAAAAAACCTCCCTCTTAAGAAAAAATGTTGCACTTATAATTCTTAAAATAATTAGATGTGACATTATAATAATATTTTAAGAGAACAATATCGAAAGACATGTAATGCAAAACAAAAAACATGTGACGTTTGTTTATGAAAATTAAATTACACTTTGACTAATTTATATGACATGATTAATCATTTAATTAAGCATTAATTCTGAAAATTGGTCGAGAATTCAAATTCAGATTTTCAAACCATCATCAAACAAACAAACAGAAATCCAAATTCAATCAAATAATTAGTCTAAGTAACACTGGATAAATGAACTAAACTTTGAAAACACGTAATTATATGCTTATTTTTATCTACGTTTCAATAAAAATTACCAGTAGTTTTCTGACGAG